>JALMQS010000774.1:0-117419 GCA_024734495.1 Forficula auricularia | reverse complement strand
AGTTACCTTTTAAGGTAGTTGTTCCGCCAAATGCGTTTTCTTAGAATTTTTTTGAAATTTATACAGATTATTATTTAAATACTTCTGCATCGATTGGTGGCAAAACGAAATTTATGAACAATATAGTTCCGGAGATATTAAATTTTAAAAATCGAGTTTTTTTTAGGCTCTTTAACATTGCACTATAGGGGATATCGGAGAGTTTACATACATATTTAATTATGATTAAGAAACCCTTCTTACCATTTTTATAAAAAACTAAACCAACATTAAACAATAAGCAATACATATTTTAAGACAATTTTGATTCATAGTAACAAAACACATTTTCTGATATCTTCTTCGAAGTCGCATTCTTCTTTGCAGAAGTTACGTGACCCTACTGACTCCACACGCCCACAGATTTTATTTTGCGGATCACTGCTCTCCATTTGGAACGATTGCGGGCCACCGTCGAAGCACCCTGGAAGCTCGCGCCGGTCCCCTCTCTTATTTGATCGGTCCATCTGGCCGGAGATCTGCCCCTTCTCCGTGAACCCTCAGCTTCCCTGGATCACGATCCGCTCCAACCATCACTGGCATGGAGTAAGATGGCCAAAGTATCTCATGACTCTTGTGAGCACAATACTTGACAGACGCTGGTCAGCCCGCACTTGCTTAAGAATCGAGACGTTTGTTCGCCCGCGCTGTCCAGGGAATACGTAACATTCGCCTCCAGCACCATAGCTCGAAGGCATCAATTTTTCTGCGGTTGACCTTCTTCACTGTCCATGTTTCTGACGCATACAACATGACAGGAAAGACCAGTGATTTAACTATTAGTTTTTTAGTGTTGATAGTTAGGCTGTTATCCTGCCAGATTTTTTTTAGTTTCGTCATCACAGATCTCCCCATCTGAACACGCCTGTTGATTTCATCGTCTACATCCGCCATCGTTGGTTATCATGGACCCAAGATATATGAAGTGATCGACCACATCGTAACCATCGATTCTTCTAATGTTGGACATGTTGTTATTCGCTCGGTCGATAATCATGATCTTAGTTTTGGTATGATTTATCTCCAGCCCATACTCTCTGCTTACTTTTTCAAGTCTCCCAAGGAGATGGACTAATTCTTCTTCCGGGATTTTACAAGCAGGGCTGTATCATCTGCATATCTCAAGTTAGTCAACTTCACACCCCCACAGAGACGCCACCATTCCATCCCTCCAAGACCTTCGCATGACATATTCTCCATATATGTTGAAGAGAGTAGGCGTCAAAATGCATCCCTGACGCACCCCTCTGCCTATGCTAAACTCATCTGACAAACTGTTTTCGATCCGAACCACACCAGAGTTGTTGTCGCATAGACTCTTTATTAATGAAATCAGATGTTGTGGGACCCCCATTTTCCCTAAAATCTCCCAAAGTTTTGGCCATTGAAGGCCGTCAAAATGCTTTGCAGTGATCCTACAAAGCAAAAATAAACTGGTATATAGAACTCCTTCTGATATAATAAGGAATAAATAATGAAAAATGTATAAAATAAATTTACACTAAAAACAATTTGGCAACAGCGCATTTATTTAACCAGCGAAAGATGCATGCGCTAGATTTTTTCAAAATTATAATTTTCATAAGCTGTAACATAGGCGTTGATTACATTTGTTAAAAAATAACAAAACGATTTTTATAGAAATTTAAAATGTATTTTATCTGTCATTTTAATGTAAAAATATTCAATCTCTTACAATGGTGCCAAATTTGTCAAATGAGCACGGGATTGGCTAGTATCGGTACATAAACAGCAAAAAGTTTTGGGCTTATGAATTATGAATCCTTATTGTCTGTTCTATATACTCTAGCATTAACTTTTTGTTAGTATTGTCGTGAAACAACTACCTTAATAAAAATGAAATAAAAATAGGATGTTTTTTTACTTGTAAGAAAATAGGATTTCAAAAAAAAAAGATTTTCAGAAATTTTCAGCTTTTGATTTTGGTAGCCCTGGTTGTGCATAGAAGAGAAAAATATGAAAAATTATTCAAAGGATGATATTTGAAAATAATAATTCCTTATTTGGTTGGAAACCAATATATTTCATAACAACGATTAATACAAATGGATTATCTTTAATTTTTTATAATTTTATTAAAGAATTAATAAGCAAATCAATTTTTAAACAGTAACGTGTATCAAGTAGGCATATTATTTATTTATTTGTTTCTTTTCATATTTTGTGTTAACAATAAATGATTTCATTTGCAATCGATATTCAGATATTTATCAAAATTTATTAAAGTCAAAATATCGTTTGTCAATACTTGCAAATCATTCTGTCTTTTTAATTTCTTCATCCATTTATTGTTCTCTTTTTGACTTTTGTTTTTGTAAATAAAAAGCCAAGTTCAATTTGTCACACTCCATCGGATCTTTCCAAGTTTCGTATTCGCTTTTATGAATTCTACATTTAGTGTCTTTGTCTTATTCATTTAATCTTATATTATTCCCACATCTTACTCTTTTGACTCGCTCATTTTTACTTTACCATACAGGGTATGGCCGTAGTATTGTAATTGTGCATGAAACAAGTGTTTTTTTTTCCTTCTTTTTTTTTTTGAAATATCTCAAAAACGGCCGAAACTATTTTGATTAAAAAAATTGAGCTAAACCATGGCATTTCGCTCTACAAAAAGTCCTAAAAATTATATTTTTCGAGATAATAACTGTGTTGTCAAAATGTCTGTTAGTCTGTGCGTTACCAAATTTTGTGGTCGAGCTAGCTTCAAAAACTAGCTTTTAAATAAAACTAAATTTCACACGTAGTTTTGGTCCATTGAGATTAAGAGCTGATTAGATTTTGGCATATCGACCAAAAATTAAGGGCGGATTAAAAAATTAAAAATCTAGGCCATTTGAGCAAACTCAACCAAATTTTGTATACATAATCAGTGGACCCCAAGAAGTCTAAAAATACAAAAATCAACCTCCCAAAGGGGGGGAGGTGTCAAAAAATGAAAATCTTGGCCATTTACCAAACTCAACCAAATTTTGTATTCATAATCAGTAGGGCCCCAGAAGTCCAAAAATGCAAAAACCAACCGCCCAAAAGGGGAGAGATGCATGCAAGATATTATATTAAGTCACTATTAATAACATCACTAAAAAAGAAAAATAAAATAATTTTGTAAAAAAAAATAAAACCGACTTCAAAAAAATTAAATGCAACAAATAAAAGTAATAAGAACTCAAAAATAAAATAAAATGCACTAAAAGGTATAAAATAATTATTTAATTTAGTTACAACTAAACGACGAAATATTAACATGAAATCACTTTTTGAAGTCGGTGTTAAACAAACTATGTGTATAAGCGATCGTACTGCAAACGTACTAAGTAAATTCCGTCGAGTTGGATTCATAAAATGCAAGGTTTGACACCGACTTCAAAAACTGATTTCATGTTAATATTTCGTCCGTTTAGTTGTAACTAAATTAGATAATTATTTTTTAACTTTTAGTGCATTTTATTTTGGAGTTCTTATTATTTTATTTGTTGTATTTAATTTTTTTGAAGTCGGTTTTATTTTTTTTTACAAAAATTATTTTTAAATTTTGTTTTTAATCCGTTTTCTTTTTTCTTTTCTGCTAATATTTATCTTTAATTTGTTTATATACTATCAAAAACTTGTAAATCATAAAATATGTAAATTAACCTTATGCTCTATGAAAATCTTTTCTCTGAGCATCAATAAAAATTCTATTCTGTTTTAATAAGTGCTGATTTGACCAAATCTTTTGAAATTTCACGGTTTTCTTTTTGTCTTCAGTAACCGTAGGTACTAGTTAATCTATCTATCTACTCTTATTAAACAAGCAAAAATTGTTTATATATTTGTATATATTTGTATCTTAGTTCTATTTTGAAAACGGCTTTACCGATTTTGATGAAACAAAATCTATTAACAAGTTTTGAGAATGAGAAAACAATCTGGCTAGATCTGGACCTCGACAGATTTCAAGCTTAATTGATCTTTTCTTAATTAAAGTAATTATTGATAGATGAAAATCTCATATAAAAAAGTTTGTTTACATTTTTTTCAATTATCTTTTATTTTTAATTGGTTTTTTAATTTTAAAACCCACTAATACTTTATAGCAAATATTGTTATATATTAGAATTTGCCAATTTAATTGATTAAAATTCTTCTTATTAAAAAACACTGACTAAAAATATTATCGCAAGCTAGAAGATCAAGTACAGTCGATGGTGGGGAAGTAATCTCCGAAATCGAAGCCTCAAATACAATGTATACATTATTTCATGTAAAAAATTGCTTCAATTAAATTATTATTTATTATTTATTTAATTGAATAAAAAATTCGATAAATTGTTATTTAATTAAAAAAAAATTATACGGAACTTATTATACCTATTTATATCCCTATATACACCTAATCTGTGGACCACTAGAAATGCAAAAACTGGGTGCTGGTGGGGATGGGGGGTGCAGGAGGTGGCGGTAGGGGTGCAGGACGTGCGGTGTAGTGATGGGGGCGAGGTGCGTGGTTTCGGGGGGAGTCCAGGGGGCGTGTACTATATATATTTGTATTTTTTTAATTTGGTTACCGTGCATCGCTCGGTGCATCCAGGTACTTGAATTAATAGAAGGAAAAAGGATCAGGTTTAAATTAAAAACAAAAGACAAATATGTATTTAAAATATATATATGCATTTCAATGTCACAAAAAATAATTATTTTTTTTTACAGATATTTTAAAGCTTAGATCGACTATTTTTAAATATTTCTTTAAACCACGAAGGCCTTGCAGTGGCATATGGTGTGGTTTCTAAATATTTATGTAGATTTTCATAAACCTGAAATATTGAAATTTTTGATAATTTATTAACAAATCCAATATTTTTTTATTTTTTTAGATTCTTACTTTGCCATCAGATGTTCCTAAAACTGAATTGAGAATGAAATCTGGTGGGGATACAGCATCGACTAGAGCAACGCATTCATTTTTGAGATTTTCACACAGCTGGAGAATTCCATCAGTGAAACGATTAACCGCTTGGCCTTCCTTTATTAGCCCACCTGGTAACGAAAGACAAGAGCATGAGTAATACCAAATTTGAATCATTTACAGCGAAGGTATTTATTTATTATTTTTTGTTTTTTCATCTAATATGGAGAGAAAAGAAAAAGTATTTTAAAAATGAAAAGATTTTATTTTGCCTAGAGTAGCAGAGTTGTTGATTCATAGAGAGAAACAAAGAGGTTGTCCTCTACTTGATGTAAATAAACATACACATATATATATATATATACAGGGTGCATAGGAAAGTCCCTTCAACCTGAAAACACTTGCGAACGGAGAGTGCTACAGCCACGCAAGTGAGGTAACGGTATAGTAAAGCGACTATGCCCGACCTAATGCAAACGACACCAGCGCCCCTAGTGGCGAAATGTGGAAGTTAGCCATTGCAAATCGAAAACGAAAAGAGATAGAGCAAAATTTCCAATTAGAAAGTTTTAGAGCATCAATTAATTAGTACGAAACGATATTTGGTTTACACGGATAAGATAAATTGGCGCCTGTATACCTATGCTATGAGATTATGTTGTTTGTATCAAGCGAGCGCCAACACCTTTTAAACTAAAATTTTAAATGCATTGGAAATTAAAGTTTTCAGACATTACAGTACAGTACAAAGTCACAAACTGCATTTGCACACTGCTACATTTCCGAAATGTAAATATGTAGAGTAAAACAGTCGCGCATAGATTACGGACATTTTTGGATACAGGCGCCAATTTATCTTATCCGTGTAAACCAAATATCGTTTCGTACTAATTAATTGATGCTCTAAAACTTTCTAATTGGAAATTTTGCTCTATCTCTTTTCGTTTTCGATTTGCAATGGCTAACTTCCACATTTCGCCACTAGGGGCGCTGGTGTCGTTTGCATTAGGTCGGGCATAGTCGCTTTACTATACCGTTACCTCACTTGCGTGGCTGTAGCACTCTCCGTTCGCAAGTATTTTCAGGTTAAAGGGACTTTCCTATGCACCCTGTATGTATATATTAGGGTGGTACTTATTTTGGGTATTTTTGAATTTTTACGCTGGCAGAGACTCATATGGTTCGAAATAAATAAAAAAAAATATCTTCCAAGTTTCAAGTCCCTATCTCAATTTTAACCTGTGCCTCAGAGCGATGTAAGATTTCTATCTAAATAACATGGGCCTTTTGGCATTGAACAATCAATTTTTTATTCGGGCCAAAGCAATGGTTTAAAAAATTTGAAACTCTGTAGATTTTATCCTTATAATAGTAGTTATCCTTCTCAAACAAATAAATAATATATATAATTTCGATATATAGGTATGTGTATATGTTTATTTGCATCAAGCAGAGGACAACCTCTTTGTTTCTCTTTATGAATCAACAACTCGGCAAAAACAAAAACTTTTCAATTGATACTGATCGGATGAAAAATAATATTTATAATTAAAAAGACTGATGATGAGGACCAAGCCTTCGAAACTATATAGTCTCAAACAAATAAATAATATATATACAGTGAAATCTTTTATTCAACTAATAAATATATATACATATTTTATATAATATGTGTGCCTCTTTGTTTCTCTCTATGATACATTTATATATATATATATATATATATATATATATATATATATATATATATATATATATATATATATTATTTGTTTGTGACTATAGTTTCGAAAGTTTGACCTCCATCATCAGCTATTTCTCATGGGTTCAAATAATCGATTGATTCACTGTGAAACTACACACCCTTTACTTTAAAAATTAATATCATGTTTCACCTAAAACCTAAACCACTTTCCCTAAGTAAAATATCCGATTGGAATTAGATAAACTCGTTTTGTTGTTGTATAAAGCAATCGTTTGTTTAGCGACCTGCTTACTACTACGACAAAACGAGTTTATCTAAATCCAATCAGATATTTGAATCCATCAAATATTTTTAATTAAAGACTGATGATTAAGGTCAAACCTTCGATACTATAGTCTCAAATAAATAAATTATATATATACACATTTATTTGTATCAATCAGAGAATAACCTCATTAATTTCTCTTTATGAAAAGTCTTTCAGTCCCAAAACAAATCTGCAAACCTTGTAATAAATGTGGAATCCATTTGTATAGGCAGTGAAGGGCGAAAAGGCAACTCAAATCACACATCACTCTTCGAGCAGATGCCTTATCAAACTGACCAGATGAAATCATCTTCCAAGTAATTCGGAGTGCTTCATACTACACAGAAAGAAGAGATAAACCTTAGAGATTCATTCAAGAGAAAGGAGATAAATGCAAAGCTACCTGTCCAAAAGCCAGGGCAAGATCTTTTGCCCGGAATTGTTGTATTTTGGATTTTGCTGTAAATCGATCGACCCCTGAATCGACATATGACGTGAATTTCTTGGTGGTTTCATTCAATAGAAAATGCAATAGCCATTCATAAATTTTCAGAAGTTCTTTGAAAAAAAAACAACAATTTTTTAACGACCAAAAGGGATAAATTGAAATTAATATATAAAATACCTGGAATGCCACTTTCACTACACAAATCAACATTGGGAAAAGTAGAAATCGGAGGGCGAAACATGAAATCAATGGATCCAAAAGGACTCGGAGTTGGAATTTTGCTAGCTTGGTATTTTCTCCAAACATTAAGGAGCCAATTCGATGTTTGTTGAATCAAAACGTTGTTTTCACCTTCAAATGTTATATTGAGGTCACCTTGGTCACGAAGAGCTCCTATTCCAGCAACTATCAACAAAGATTTTTATTAATATGCATGTAAGTCATTTAGAAAGTTGAGTAATCATATTTCTAGAAAAAAGTGTAATGTAGCTTATAAACAAATTCAAATTCAGGAACTGATTTTTTGTCTTTATTGTCTCTAGTTTTCGAAATTAAAATGATAACTGTAAAATCTCAAACTCTTAACTACCCTTAGAGCAAATTACGAAAAAGTTAGAGATAAAACATACTACCTTGATCAAAAAGTTTCAGAAATTTATTCAGAAAATCAAAAATACAAATTTATTAATCAAAATCGATATTGTCTCCTTCAAAGTACTCCTCATCGACTGCAACGCACTCATGCCAGCGCTTAATCCAATCCTCCAAACATTTTTTATATTCGGTTTTCGGTTTGGTCATCAAGAGCCATCTTCGATTTTTTCATTATCTCCACTTGGCTGCTAAAACGCGTACCCCGGAGCGATTTTTTGAGTCGACTGAACAGGAAGAAATCGCAGGGAGCCGAATTCGGTGGCTGTTGGATGGTATTCGTTGCGTTCGTACTTTGTCAAAAAGTTGCTGATAACGATGGCATTGTTCGACCGCGCGTTACGTGATTCCCACAAATCCGGTCTTTTTTGGCGTCTCAAAGCCAAATCATTAAACAAAATGTCTTGAACGGATTCATAAGCGATGTTCAAGTTCGCTGCCATCTCTCCAATGGTCAATTTACAGTTTTCGGCCATCATTTCTTTGATTTTATCGACGTTTTCGTCGGTTTTCGATGTCGACTGCGTTCGTCATCCTCGACAGACTCACGAAAACTTGGGCCACACATAAAAGTTTGTTTTCGATAGAGTAACACTTCTTCAACATTTTCGCACCGTTTTTAACTCAAAATTTAATACAAACTCGTTGATGCAAAGACGATTTCATTTTTAAAATCGTAAAAATCGGAAACGGCTCTGATAGTCCATACCGAAAACCGAGTATAAAAAATGTTTCGAGGATTGGATCAAGCGCTGGCATAAGTGCGCTGCAGTCGATGGGGAGTACTTTGAATGGGACAATATCGATTTTGATGAATAAATTTGTATTTTTGATTTTCTGAATAAATCCCTGAAACTTTTTGATCAAGGGAGTATATCGTGTATCGTACAATACTTTTAAATATAAATAAATATAAAAATATTCGTGTATAATTTTAGAAGAAAAGAAAAATCAGATCGCGACTTTGTTAACATCCTGTTAATTTGTTTTTCATTATTTTCTAATCAACTTACTGGGATTTTGATTTTATATTTTTTTTTCTAGTCAAAAGTTCCATTAAAAACTAAATTCTAGACTTATTTAATTTACTATTTAAGGAAATTTCAATATTTTAATTTACGAAACTATTTAATTCAATTGTTTGGTGAATCGTATCCATAATTTAATTAATTTATAAGATCTTAGGAAATTCAATAAATAAATTAAATTCAGAACTTGGACTTGAAATAAAATTAGAAGTTAAATTTTCAAAATGTTGATACTTTTGAAAATTTAACTTCTAATTTTATTTCAAGTCCAAGTAATAACCAGCCACAAAGAATAATATTCATCATGGACGATAATAACACCAATTAAATTCAGAGTTTTATATTAAACAAGACGGACATTTCGTCACTATATTTGCGACTTAGGCCGGGCGTACACTGGAGACGCAGCTCCGCAGCGCAGGCAGGGCATTTTTTGTGACCCATCTTTTCAAGCAGAGTAGTATTATATATATATATATATATATATATATATATATATATATATATATATATATAAATTAGGAAATTTTAATATTTTTTTTATTTTCATTATACAGGGTGGGGCATAAAGATCTAACACATTTTGAAGAGAAATAAATAAAAAACACAATAGCAAAAACTAACTATCCAAGGGGGGGTGAGTCAAAAAAATGAAAATTCTTGTCCTTGGAGCAAACTTAACCAAATTTTGTATACATATTCTGTGGACCTCCAGAAGTCTAAAAATGCAAAAACTAACCACCCAAAATGGGGGAGAGGGGGGTGAAAAAAATGAAAATTCTTCTTCTTGGAACAAACTCAACCAAATTTTGTATACATAATCTCTGGGCCACTAGAATGCTAGACATGCAAAAATTGGGTGCGGTGGTGGTATGCAGGGGGCCCGGGTGGGAGTGGGGGTGAAATGGGTAGGAAGGGTGCGTAGTGGGGTGCAGGGTTAAGTGGAGGTGGAATGGCGTTGGGGTGCGGGCCCAGGGGGTGTAGCACCTTGGCTTGGGGGGCTTCTCAGCTATAATGTTTTATATTTTTTTACAAAATAAATGTTCCGCGTAAGGCGGTCATTTTACTTAAGTGCTTTCGTCGACCTGCTACCCGAAACTGCTTTTCAATGTGCGATACAACTGTGCGACGCAGTGTTTTTTTTCCTGCGCTGTGCCGCGTCGCCTTCGTGACGCAGCTCAGTGTGCACCTTAGCTTATTCTTCTCAACTCAATTTTCTGATATTATTATATGAAGCATTCATCTTTTTTAATTCATCTTATTCTTAAACACATTAATTTTTTTACAGTTAAAACAAAGAACAACCACAGTAGTCACAATCAGGTCTATTTATAACTGAAGATGAATGTTTCTACATAATAATATCAGACAATTGAGTTGAAGAATAAGTCGCTGAAGAAGTCTCAAATATAGTGGCGAAACGTCCTTCTTGTTTAATATAAAACTCTGAATTTAATTTATTTATCCAATTCCCTAAGATCTTATAAATTATTTAATTCAATATAATATTAAGTCAATTTTTCCCCATTGGTCAGTTTTTATTGCATTTTGCATTCTTATATTTTAGATTGTTCTACTCGAGGAGTGAACCGCGACCTAATATGCTGTACACCTACTTCCACTTCTACTTCCAAATATTTCCAAGTACATACTTCCAAATATTTCCAAGTACTTTCAAATATTTCCAAGTACTTCCAAATATTTCCAAGTATTGCCAAATACTTCCAAATATTTCCAAGTACTTCCAAAATTCTTCCAAAGAGGTGTACACCTACTTCCAATCGCGGATCACCCCACGGTTCTACTACTGTTTTACTGTCAATATACTTGATATGAATATTCTATATTCCAATGTCAGCTTGATTTAAATATTATTAAAATAAACTAATTTCTGGATATAATTATTTATTCTATATAAAATTTTCCACAACCTGACGTTGGAGAATAAAATATTTGTCTCAAGTATAATATATCATAATTTAAGTGATATTAAACCTTTAGTGGGAAATTTGAGAATGTAAGAATACAGAGTACATAACTATTGAGCCAAATTTATCCAACAAATTGAATTAATTAAGCAGTTTTATTAATCACCTCTTAAATTTTATTGCAACTTATGCTTAAGAAAATAGTTGTCCAAAAATAATAACAAAATCTGTACCTACTTTTCAGATAGCCATGACCTCCGCAGGCTTCTCGGCAAGATTGAATCCCCTCCTGAGCTGACCAGGAGCCATATGCTTTGTAGACTGATAAAATAGCATGGATCTCTACCACTTCATCATACTAAAAGAACATTTTTTTATTATCTTATATTGATCTACCAACTTCGGTGAAAAAAATGAAGGATTTAGAATATTAAGCGACGCCTAAATAGGTATATAAAGGACAATTTTAAATAAGTAAATAAAGAGGGTCCCAATAAGAATGGCACAATTGTTAATTGAAATACAATCCTATTCGATATATCGTCGCCTTAGAGTGTAAACCTGCTAACTCACAACAAGGATATTTTACAGTGCAGACAAAAAACAAACAAAATTTAATATTGTTTTTTAGGAAAGAAACTATTTTTCACATTTTTTTTTCTACAACTTAATTTTAAGTAGCAGTTTTTACTTGGACGATGGTGCATCTCTTTTTCTTTCGAATGGTATTAATATGTCATATATGGTAAAAAATGGATTTAGCAGGTTTACATTCTAAGGCGACGATATGTTAAATTTCTTTATCGCACATCAAAATATATGGTATGACCATGAAAAATAATATCGCCCAAATTAATTAATTTTGGGTTGGAGCATAATTATTGCGTTTTTTTTCTTTAAAAATTGGCTTTTTGTTTAATTTTTTTTCATAAAAATAATCTTCTCTTTTCTGTTAATGAAAATGCTTGTCAAAAATCATATTCATATTCGCCATATTATGCTCTACCACATAGAGAAATTTTGGAATGCAGCACAGTCATTTCATGTTGCACCAAAGGGGATAAGATACCCAACTAAGCCGCGAAAGGGCCAAATTTTTCCTGTTAAATTAACTCCGGCTTAGCCGGGGTTTCCAATATAACCCAATTAACCCAGTAACAGTGGGGTACCGCTATTTGGCTTCGTTTAAGCCAACCTCATAAACCAAGGGGGCTCTTACAACTGGCCTTTTTGAATACAACCCAAGCGTTCTTTCCAAACTCCCCTGATTGTATTTAAGAGCCGCGGTATTCTGTCCGTGCGAAGGTAGCATATTCAATAGTCTTTTAATTGATGGCTGGAATGAACGATTCAAGCTGTCTCCCATAAAGGATTGAATTTTATTTTGGAATGCAGCACAGTCATTTTGCGATCTCAACGAACTTGGCTAAGGAATAAAAGCGAGGTTGAAAGATGGTTCAAGAAGTTCAAATCGGGCCATATAAACCTCGCAGATGAAGAAGGAAGAGGTCGACTATCAAATTGCGACGACCAGGCACTTTTGGCAGCCGTGGAAGAGGACGAAAGCTTAGCAACCATCAGAATGTTGGCCGAAGACTTCAATGTGGACCATTCGACCATCGTTCGTCACCTCAAAAAGCTCGGAAAAATATGGAAATTGGCTGGATGGGTTCCCCACGAACTCTCCGACTACAACAAAGCCGACATGTCCGAATTTTAACCGATTTGCTACAGCAAAACGAGCAAACTCGGTTCCTGAAGAATCTCGTCACTGGGCATGAATCGTGGCTTCTCTTCAAAAACGTCAAATAAAAGGTTTGCGTTTCGCCAGTTGTTTCACCCAAAGGAATATGGAAAGGCGTCCACAGTAAGAAGTCAATGTGGTGTTTGCCATCTTTCAACTTGGCTTTTACTGATTGTTCCTTCGCCAAAAAGTTCGTTGAGATCGCGAAATGACTGTGCTGCAACCTTTCTCGAAGTGGTAGACCATAATATGGAGATTTGATTTTCGATAAGCATTTTCATTAACTGAAAAAAGAAGATTATTTAAACAAAACGCCAATTTTTAAAGAAAAAACAGTCTTCGAAACTATAGTCTCAAACAAATAAATAATATATATATATATACAGATATATCATTTCGATATATATGTGTGTATGTTTATTTGCATCAAGCAGAGGACAACCTCTTTGTTTCTCTTTGTGAATCAACAACTCTGCTACTCTCGGCAAAACAAAAACTTTTCAATTATAATTTATCTTTACAATTAAATAAATTTAACATATATCATATACAATCGGAGTTTATTTTAATTCACAATTGTAACACTCGTATTGGGACACCCTTTATATATATATATATACAGGGTGATTCACTGTCGATGGCACGTTAGACGCTTATGGAAAACCGAACCCAGGATTTTTCTGAAAATTTTGCACTTTACATTTTCTTACCTGTTCTATCGATCTAAAATATTTTCAGCATTGCAACGTTTCGGCTTCCATTGAAAAGTCGTAGCAACTTTATTTTTTTAAATGGAACACCCCGTATATTAACACGTTTTTAGAACCGCACTTTTATTAAAATACTTTTTTGTTAATATTGTCCTATACCTATCTCTATCGGTTTTCGAGATAAAAAAATAATTTGTGTTAAATATGGTCCAAAACATGGCCCTAATTAAACTTAAATAAATTAGTGCTTACACCGAGAAATCGACTCATATTATACAGGGCGTGCAGTGCAGCTATTTCCGTTACTCATAAAAGGGGTCAAAAGTTCGTTTTTCAAATGATGACCCCCCATATACTACTCAATAAATTGAAAGACGAAGAAAAATCCTTTAAGACGTATATATTCTATACCTAAAACATCAAGTTTCTCTTAATAAAACCACTTTTTCGTGAAAAATTACATTTTAATGAATTTAATTTTAACTAACCATGGAAATATCAAGCTTATGACAGTTTGTTGACTATTTATAAGTAACTTATAAACAGTTTATTGGCGATGTTCAAAAAATCTCCCAAAATGACCGCAAATATTGATTATTCAAACGAAGTTCTTATGAAATTATTTATTTTGTACAATAAGAACTTTTTTTCTCTTTGTGTATAAAAACTTTAGTTTGAATAATCAATATTTGCGATCATTTTGGGAGATTTTTTTGAACATCGTCAATAAACTGTTTATAAGTTACTTATAAATAGTCAACAAACTGTCATAAGCTTGATATTTCCATGGTTAGTTAAAATTAAATTCATTAAAATGTAATTTTTCACGAAAAAGCGGCTTTATTAAGAAAACTTGATGTTTTAGGTATAGGGACATGATATATCGTCTTAAAGCATTTTTCTTCGTCTTTCAATTTATTGAGTAATATATGGGGGGTCTCATTTGAAAAAACGAACTTTTGACCCCTTTTATGAATAACGGAAATAATAGTAATCTTAGCACGCCCTGTATAATATGGAGTCGATTTCTCGGCGTAAATTAAATACTTCGGGTCTGTCTAAACGACCACCAAAATATTAACTTTTCATGAATTGAGAGCACTAATTTATTTAAGTTTAATTAGGGCCATGTTTTGGACCATATTTAACACAAATTATTTTTTATCTCGAAAACCGATAGAGATAGGTATAGGACAATATTAACAAAAAAGTATTTTAACAAAAGGGCGGTTCTAAAAACATGTTAATATATGGGGTGTTCCATTTAAAAAAATAAAGTTGCTACGACTTTTCGATGGAAGCCGAAACGTCGCAATGCTGACAATATTTTAGATCGATAGAACAGGTAAGAAAATGTAAGGTGGTAAATTTTCAGAAAAATCCTGGGTTCGGTTTTCCATAAACGTCTAACGTACCATCGACCGTGAATCACCCTGTATACGAAAACATTAAATAAATATGCGTGTTATAATATGGACTTGTAATTGTATTGTAAAAAAAATCGTTGTCGAAGCTAAATAAAATAATCAACCAATCTATTGTGATTAGTGAGATGAAAATAATTGAGATATTTTACCTCCATTTCTTCTCCTGTTGCCAGTCGATTAGTAAATTCTCTGTAAAATGAACAGGTGCCCTTTAAAACGTATATCGTCGCCAACCAAGGAAATAATCTCATTTGCTATTCAAAGAATTAAATTAGTTGGAAATTTACTAGACATATATTTATATAATTGTATTTTAAAATTGACAATATGTACTTGTAACTGGTATTCAATGACACTCCATTCGTTAGAAGCGGGAGGGCCGAATTGCAGTCGAACGACCGAATATCTGATCGCGATCACAAGTGCATAGGACAGATTGAGAATCGATCCGTAAAACACTTCCAAGCGGGCTAAGAGAAGCACGCCTAATGCAGATGCAAATCTCATGTTTGCGTTTTCAAAAGGTGAGACATATTCTCCGTTCTCGTCGATAGTTCCATTGCGATCTAAGAGATAACCCTGGGGAATCCGTACTTGAGACATCATCATCGCACTGAAATAAATTCAAGAACCATTAAAATTTTTGATAAAATTTAGTAAGAATTCTATTAACTGTTATTGTATTGTATGTTTGGGACGATGTTAATTAAAAGATCTAAGTGTTGATAAGATAGCTAAATTGTTGATTTTTCAGAGTAATTCAAAGAGGGTGTCCTTTGCTTGGTGCAAAAAATTCATTAAGAATGAATGACCCTATTTTCAAACGAACACATTTAAGGTAGTTCTTTCGAGACAATCCACACAAAAAGTTTTAGCCTCGTAACCACTCTATAAATATGAACGGAACTAAAATTTTAGGTTATGTTTTTTTAACGTGACTGTCCACTCACACTACGAAATCTCTATATGTATACACACATACTTGCCGGATCGTTTCCAAGCCATTGTGCTTATATCCCCTCCACTAAAAATAATCGCCCAAATATGTTTTTTTTTGTTCTTTATCAAAATTACGTGGTAAATAATTTCATTTTTTTTTTAAGTTACTCCTAATATATTATTCTAACAAATATTAGTTTTTCATCAAGATGGTGAAAGTCCTTCAATGAAAAAAAATAAAATAATTATCATATCCCCACCCTATCCCTATCTACCCTATGTTAAAAATGTCATTTTTAATTGCAATTATTTCATTTTTGGTGTGGTAAATCGTCTTCAAATTTTAACAGTATGCGTATTATGCTTTTAATGACTTATATTCCAAGTTTCAAAGACCTCTTGAATTTTTGCATTTGTGAAAGAACTACCTTAAATGAGACTTTAAGGAAAAGCAAATAAAATATATACCATATATAAAAAAATTAGACTGAAGAAACTATATACTCTTCTCTTATAAATGAAATTATATATATATTTGAATCATTAAGGATGCATTTAGTTTCGATCTAGGAGAAGACCAGGAAACGGGTCCGTTGTCGTCCCACCGAAGCTGGCCACGAAAAAGCCAACTTTTGTAGTTAAACTACGACTAATATACGATATACATATTCATTTATATACATATAAGTGTATTTATTGTGTTTTTTATTAAATCATTAATAATCTTTTAAAACTTTATTTTAAGAGATTATATATCCAATCTTGGAGTTACGGGTCCAAATATGTGACAAGTCGTCGAGAAAGTATTGGTTCTCATTTGAAAGAATCAAAAATACTTTGTTGATTCTTTTAAGAAAAATATATTTAAAATTAACAAAGGATATCTATTAAGGAAAATCGAATAAGATCATTAAAGGAATTTAATTGAAAAGTTTTTGTTTTCCCGAGAGTAGCAGAGTTGTTGATTCACAAAGAGAAACAAAGAGGTTGTCCTCTGCTTGATTGATGCATCAACCTCTTTGTTTCTCTTTGTGGATTAAAGGAATTATTTAAAGAAATTTTTCCAAAAGATCAAATTATAAAATATAAGAAAGAAGAAAATAATTCAATTAGAAATGATATATCAAAAAGAAAAGCTAATCATGCCAATAAAAAAGGAAGAGAGATCTCCCCATATTCTTTTTCTTCAGAAGATTCATTAGATGAATGTGAGATTATTTATTGCTAATGAAAATAAATAAAAATTGCTGAAAATAAATAAAAATTGCTAGAGAAGTCTAAAAAAAAATTATGTAAAATACCAAGTTTACATGAAATTGAATTAACTTTTCAAACTCCAAGATTTGATATATAATCTCTTAAAATAAACTTTTTAAACATATAAGTGTATAAAGAATTGAGTATCTATTTGAGAAAGAAAGATTGAGTTTTTTCTCAAAATCAACTTGTGATATGGCTTTCGTTATATATTGCATGTTTGGAGGTAAGTGTCTCAAGGGTCTGGACTAGTTGCCCGGAAAGCATACTAGTGCTTGGGTTCGACTCCCGAGGGGACAAAACCCTCCTACATGCAATATAAACTTATCTATTAATATCTTTGATAAATGACCTAAATTCATGTTCATAAAATATAAGTGTATGTTTATTTGGATTAAGCAGAGGACTCTCATTTATTTACTCTTTCTCTAGATCCATTTTTTGTTTATTTATATTTTGATATTAAGACGTTTCGGATATATTCCAATATTCAATCTCAGCTAAAATCTAAAAAAATAAAAATCAAATATAGAACGAATAATAATCATATCTAACATATACTATACCAAATTGTTAAATTATAATTCTTGGTCTACTGTAGGTTTTTATAATATTTTCTATACTATATTAATCTATAAAATGTTTATTTTTTAAAAATTAACAAATACACATCTATTATAATTCTAACAGCAATTTGGTATTCCATATCGTCGCCATAGAGTGTAAACCTGCTAACTCACAACAACAAGGATATTTTATCTGACAGACAAAAACAAACAAAATTTAATATTGTTGTTTAGGAAAGAAACTATTTTTCACATTTTTTTCTACAACTTACGATCGTAATTTTAAGTAGCAGTTTTACTTGGACGATGTTGCATCTCTTTTTCTTTTGAACGATATTAATATGTCATATATGATAAAAATGGATTTAGCAGGTTTACATTCTATGGCAGGTATGGGCAACCTTTGCTTAGCCGAGGGCGTAATTTCGGGACTTAATCAGGTCGCGAACCCTAGGTAAGAAATGAGTAGGTAGTAGTGAATAAAATAGCGATAAAAATTTACACATTTTTTTATTTATTAATTATAATACTTAGCATAATCAAACATAAAAAGCAAATGAAAATTGATGAGTGACTTAAGTTTGAAGCTGAGAAACAAGATGATCTTGGGGTCAATATCACTAGTACATAGGCGCAAAGTGTTTTCTAAATTAACATCTGTAAGCCGAGTACGATGATTTTTTTTATTTATTTTCATGATTGAAAAAAGCTGCTCACATTTTTAAGTGCTTCCCAATGTGCAAATTATTTTTCGTGTGAAAACTCTCAGCTGTAGATACTTTTCTTCAGAAAGGTATGTTCTGTAAAATTCGCTTAGTTCTACATCATCAAATTTAGACTTCAAATATGAGGCTTCTTGAAGCTCGATCAACTTCATTTGTAGGTGAACCGGAGCATCTTCCACATTATACTTACAAGTATTTGCAAAAATATTGAAACTGCTATGCATATTCTTAAAATCGGAAAACCGATCTGTGGCTTTCCACTGCGTACTCTCAATAATATTATTTATCGATTTTAGTCTTTATTATTTGAAGAATACAGTTTTAGGTTGGTTGACACATACAAAGTAATTACAAATAAACTATGTGTGCTAAATCTTTAATTTTTTAGCACGTTATTTGAAATTTCTGAATCTCTCGCGGGCCGGATTGAAGCTGGTGGAGGGACGGGGGGTTGTCCATATATGCTCTAAGGCGACGATATGTATATATTTATTTTATATGTTATTATTATTTGGAATCGTATAGTCATAATTTGTTATATATTTGATTTGTATTTTTTTATTTTTAATTTTAGCTGAGGATGGATATTTGAATATATTCGAAACGTCCTATAACAAAATATAAATAAACCAGCAAAGGATATACTAAAATCTTGTATTTTTAACATCGTTCTGAATATACAAAATATCATTTTTTATTTTGATGCTTTACGATTTCAAATTAAGCAGATAGAAACCACGACATTAATTTAAATTCACACTACATATTCTTCCAATACTCACCCATTATCGACGCCTTGTAACCCGAGTTTCTCACATAAATCATAGAGTTTAATTCCTTTCAAAGGTAGATGTGTTTTTGGATGACGTACTGGGACAATGAAAGCATGAAGACCATGATTCGTGCCATCTGGCATTATTAATTGGGCATAAACTACAGCATGAGTGCATTTTTGACCTGAAGATAATTTATTATATTATTATTTTTACATTTTGATAGGTAATCTTATTTTCAAATTAAAATAGGGTTTTTGCCGAGAGGAGCAAAATTTTGGTTTTTAATTGATAAGAAATAAATTAAGGATTGTATCATTTATATATATTTTTAATTAATTTGAAAGTTTATATTAGGAAAATAAGGACAAGTTTTTATGTGTGACTTTTTTATTTATCCACCAACGTTTCGTCGACTTTGCCGACTTCTTCAGGGCTTCAAATAGTCATGTCACACATTCGTCTAAATATTCTTATATATATACCTATATCTGTGACATGACTATTTGAAGCCCTGAAGAAGTCAGCAAAGTCGACGAAAAGAATTTTCATATTTTGACCCCCCCCCCCCCCCCCCCCTTTTTGGGTGGTTTTTGGGGGGAGTTTTTTTAAACAAAAGTTGTCAGAAATCACATCCCCTACAACTTTGTTTATCATAAAATTTGCCGTAGGGTTAATAGTTTAGGAGTTATTTGATAATTTTCATTCGTGCGCCCCCCAAACCTCCTTCTAAAATATCAAAACGTTATATAGCTAAAAACGTAAGTTAGAAGACATCTGAAGTAAATATGAAATTTCATAATAATCCCTTCAGCCGTTTTTACGTGAATCGTGAGCAACTTTTCGGAAACCACTGAAACAGACAAACATACAGACAGACAGGAATTTTGTTGAGGGTGTTTTCGTTCATTACTTTGCTTGAAACGTGTGCAACCAAATTTCGGCGTGATTTGGACCAATGTACATACAAAATCTTAATTTTATATATATAGATAAATCTAATTAATAATTACAAATAAAATTCCGAAAATTTTTATTATCATTTCCGTTCATAATTTGTATTAATTTGAAAGTTTATAATGGGAAAATAAGGACAAGTTTCTATGTGTGACTTTTATTTATCAGCCAACGTTTCGTCGACTTTGCCGACTTCTTCAGGGCTTCAAATAGTCTTGAAGAAGGAAGTCGGCAAAGTCGACGAAACGTTGGCTGATAAATAAAAGTCACACATAAAAACTTGTCCTTATTTTCCTATTATAAACCTTCAAATTAATTCCGAAAATTATTATTTATTTTTCTCACCCAAACTTAGAGAGAGAGAGAGATACCTTCCTAAGTATTTGATTATTTATGGCAAAGTAAATTTAAATTTTTACAATAATTTACGAGAAGTTCCAATTTTAAGAAATTTACTTTTATTATTCATTGTTTATCATTTCTGGTAAATTTTCTGAATAGATTTTCATTTTTCGAATTTTCAAAACACATCGACTGATTAAATAATTATTTTTGTGACTTTTTCTTTTGGTATTAATAGATATGTATATTTATATAACATCAAATAGATTAAGTTCCAACCCATATTAGCTATCCAGCACTTTGCCGATTCGAAATTTTTTGTATTTAGAACAAATTCTCTGGTGGACGGATCATATGTGGCTGTTGTTTGCATGTCTTTGGCGTTGCTACCGTGGGCCACCTCCGTGAGGGCATACGCTCCACAAATCTAAATAAAAATTCAACTTCAATAAATATGTATATTGAAAAGTCTTCAATGAACATAAATTTTAAAATATAATTTTCATTTTTTTTTCTATCTCTTTTTTAATACGTACTTTATTTCTTTTTAATAGTTCTAAAAATTTGTCATGTTTTGCAGTTCCGAGTTTTTGGATTGTACGAAAACAAAACAACGTATTTACAACATTACTAACACATACGGATGGTTCATAAGAATAAAGAACTTCATTTAAAAGCTGTGACTGAAAAAAAAGAAACAAATTGATATAAGTGAAAATCTCATTCTTGGTACATATATTTCTTTAATAATATATATAATATTAATATAAAAATAAGGACGCTTCGACTGTAGGGTCATTTGCGTGAATATTGATAAAATTAACTATTAATTAATACAGTCGCTTATAATATAAGGACCTCAAACAAGTCCGCAGCCAGAAGTATATAAGAGAGCTCAAACCAAAGGCGGAATAAAATCGGTTCTGCATTCAGACAGACTTTAGTCGTTGTAGTGAGCTTAGCTTTTTGGCGCACTGACATTAATTATTGGCAAAAATCAGAGCTCTGCCGAGTTTTACTTCAACTAACGTTGAATTTAGTATAGGCTTAAGAATTTCATGCTCGACCTAATCTTTTTTGCCCCCCCCCCCCCCCCCCCCCCCGTCCTCAAAGGTTTAGTTTTTTAAATGTCATTTTTGACAGGGGAGAAAGCCTGAAAAATAAAAATAAGAATAATTCAAAGAGCGTCTTCCGTATAAAGTAAATAAATGAATCCCTGATTTCAGAAACAATCAAAGACATATGACGAATGAGCTTAAGGATAATCAAGAAAAAACCCATAAGCTCTTGCTCATTTTTTGAAATGAATTTAATTTAAGTTTGAGAGATATAACGTTATTTGCAGATTTGATTTATTTGTTTATTTTGCACTCCCGGTTTCAACTGGACCTAGGTTAACCGCCTTACCCACCCCTAGTCTGCAAGTGGCCCAATTGTTTTCTCTCCCTATCTGAAATTTTGAAAAATACTAAATTTTAAATTCTTTTTGAAGTGAAACTTCTTTAGCGACGTATCTGTTTGATTTCTTTTGTTACAATAAAGGGGAAATGACTCAATAGAGGGGAAATAATTTTTTTAAAACCCACTAAAATTTCATGACAAATAAAATTTATTAAAATTAGGAAATTTAAATTATTATTTTAAAACCCACTAATATTTCATGATAAAAATTTTTATTAAAATTAGGAAATTTAAATTATTTCAACAACATCTACTGCTAAATAAGTTTCCCTTCCCCCGTGAGCTTATTTTTTTTTTTATATAAAATTTATAAAAATATAATAGAATAACTTAAATTAGCGAACGAAGAAAAGATTTTTATATTATAGACAAAAGGATCAGCCGGGATTCGAACCCGGGATCTTCTCATGTGCACTGCGATGCCTTTATAAGAGCCTTAGCTCTTATCCTCTTGACCACCGATCCCTGAACCCAAGCCGATACTCAATGTCTATATGAATTATGGAATTTCATTTTTATTTAATCTTTTAATCTCTTCTCTATTTTTAAACTATTATTAAACTACATTCAAACGCCTCCCAATCTATCACAAACCCAAAGGTCGAAAATAATTTTTTCTTTACCCCCGGGCGCAATCACAACGAGGCCGCGTCGAAAGACAATTATAAATTAAATTAAATTAGCGAACGAAGAAAAGATTTTTATATTATAGACAGCGGCATCAGTGTGAATGCGCCCCGGGGTAAAGAAAAAATTATTTTCGACCTTTGGGTTTGTGATCGATTGGGAGGCGTTTGAATATAGTTTAATAATAGTCCACTACAGAGCTGCAAAAATGAACGAGAAATAGATTAAAAGATTAAATAAAAATGAAATTCCATAATTCATATAGACATTAAGTAACAGCTTGGGTTCAGGGATCGGTGGCCGAGAGGATAAGAGCTAAGGCTCTTATAAAGGCATCGCAGCGCACATGCGAAGATCCCGGGTTCGAATCCCGGCTGATCCTTTTGTCTATAATATAAAAATCTTTTCTTCGTTCGCTAATTTAATTTAATTTATAATTGTCTTTCGACGCGGCCTCGTTGTGATTGCGCCCCGGGGTAAAGAAAATAATTATTTTCGACCTTTGGGTTTGTGATCGATTGGGAGGCGTTTGAATATAATAGAATACCATTTCTTAATTGGGATTAAAAATCAATATAAAAATAATATATTTTCAACTTTCCCAGATTTTGCTTGTTACTGTATTAATTAAAAATTAATTTTTAAATAATAATTGAATCCCTTCTTGTTAAAAGAGATCAAGTCCATTCGATACCAAAAACGAAAAAACTGTACAGCTTTAGGAAAAGGAGGAATATATGCATATTAGCTTCAAATATATTAAAACCTATTTTCCTTTCTCTTCCAAAGTCTATTCAGTTCTAAAAAATTAAAAAATATCATCGGACTTTGGTCACCATTTACATGAAATGATTCAAATAAATTATTATTTTAGATAGCAATAATAATACCAATATAATATTTACCTTTTTACAAAAATCTGGCGAATCAAAATCAAGTAAATTCATTGATAAGATTCTAGATAATTTTAATACTGTTTGTCGACGGTATTCATCTAATGTTGGAGTTAGGTGATTTCTTTTAAAAAGTGGATCATTTTGAATTACTTTCCATAAATTTTGCTAAAAATATATAAAAATTATATACTACTAAATATATTAAATTATTAAGACTGATAATTTTCTTAGTCGATTATTATTTTTATTTTATTGCAAAAGTTCGTACAGTCTTGTTTAGTAATTCATTTAAAAATGAATTTCAAATCCTGAATATAATATATTTTCAATATAATATTATTTTAAATTGCATTTAATTCCCGTCCCCTAATTTAAATATTTACTTATTTAGAAATATATGTTAATTCAGAAAAAAGTTATGCGTTGATGAAGATATTTTAAATAAGTGTAGTAGAAATAGAAGTTTTACTGAAATAGGATATTTTTAATGATGCAAAATAATTTCAGCTATAAAATCGCCTTCAACGAAAAAAAGGAAACCTCAGTTTTATCTCACAAATCAATTTGATTTATTTCTTATGTCGACATTTCAACCCTTATCGTCATCTTTATGGCCTCGAAATAGGTTAGTTTTAAAAAATAATACCTCAACTCTCTTGGCTTTATCTACCTGTCGTTTTGACAGTCAGATTGATGAAATTCTTTAGGGTTGGTCCACTCATAGTTAAATCAAAAAAATTCTAGCCTAATCATGACGTTTCGGTTTCTCATTTTGAAGCCGTTTTCAAATACTAATAAATATAAATCGAGAACCCAAGACTCAAAATTTTAACAAATCTCAAGTCCAACTATAAATAATTCTCTAGTTCAATATCCCTTAGCTTTAACCGAGGGGTGAACCGCGACCTAATATCGTGTACACCTACTTCTACTTCCACTCTCATTCCCAAGTAGAAGACAATAGATGAAGGGGCATTATCTAATGAATTTCAAAATAATTCCAAAGACGTGTACACCTAATTCCAATCGCGGTTCACCCACCGGCTTTAACCAATTTTAACGATTTTTTCAGACATCCTAGTTTTTACCAACATAATATAATTATTTTGGGAGTCGGGTTAGCCGAGCCGGCTAACGCGCTGGCCTCGCTTCGGCATCGATCAATTATGACGATGTTGGAGCGGAAGGCCGGGGTTCGATCCTGGCAGGCAAATAAAAATTTCTACCGGCTAAAAACTCTGCTCCTTCACTAACCCTACTAACACTTTATTTATGTGCTGTCTATCTCTGTAATGGGCTTTGTTCCCGGTGACAATAAATAAATAAAAAATATATATATATAATTATTTTAAAATTGTACAATAAGTATTTTTAATTTAAAATGGCTTCATTAATAAGCAATAACGTTTTTAGGCCCCCCGAAAAATCTTTGTCTGTTCCCCGGTTAAGAACCACTGCCTAGATCAGGGGTCCCCAAACTTTTTCGAGATAGGGCCACATGTTGTGAACATTGAAAACTATGGGTGGGCCGGATATAACATATACGGAAATTATATTAATAATACGCTATTATATGGCATGAATATTTATGAATTAATTCTGTAGTAACCGCGGGGCGGATGGAAAAGTTTGAAGGGTCGTAGTTTGGGGACCCCTGGCCTAGATCATCAACCTGACCACCAAAACAACAAGGAAATAAAGGCAAAAGATTATGTTTGGCCGAGAGTAGCAGGTGTAGAATTGTTGATTCTTAAAGGGAAATCAATGTATATATTTATATCAAATATAAATATGTATATGCTTATTTATATCAAGCAGAGGACACCCTCTTTGATTTCCCTTTATGAAAAGCAAAATCTTATGTATTTTTGAAATGCATTTATTTTGAAGTTCTACTGAAGGTCTAATAAAATATTGAAACGTCGGCGCTATACGAAATAAATCAAATTAATTGTTAAAATAAAACCCAGACTGGTATCCTTTTTTTTTATTAAAACGTTAATACTGCCTGTCATTTTTTTGCATACAACGTTTTATATATAAAATTTAATTATTTTTTTGTATATTTGAATAAGCATCAGGGGATATTTTTTTAATGATAAGGATATTAGAGATAAGCCAAGATTGACTCATCCTAGCAGGAAAGAGAGGGGGACCGATAGGGCTTTGAGAATGCATATTCAAGGGTTGGATCGCAGATAATAAATTGAAGAAACTTATAGTGTTGTGGGACTTGAAGGATTTCAAATGTAGTGGATTATGTTTTTAGAAATTGTGTTTTAATAGAAAGAAAGAAAAAGTCTTTAAGCGAGTAAATGGGTTTATTATTAGATTATTACATGAGCTCACGTTTTGAGGGGTTTATTCCCTCATCCACGGAGCTATAGAATACAGAATATTAACATATTAAGTGTTTATCAATAAAAAAGTATAAAGTATATGAAAAAATACAAAAATAAAGTGATTGTAAAATTATGGGCTGAAACATCGTGTGTTTATGTCTGTGAATGAAATCTAGGATTCTAAGATTATCAGCTCTTTAGTAAAAGTTAGTATGTATATGTAAAATTAGCTTTTTTAAAAAATAATGCTGAATTTTGTGATAATTGTTTTATATTTATTTTAATAAGATAAAATAATTCAAATCTTATTTAACACGTTTTGGTCTATTTATAATAAAGCATCTTCAATCAAACATTTTTTATTATTAGGATATACCTAAATAAATAAAAATATGTGTCTCCAATGAATATAAATATTCATTTACTATGAGTTAAGGATTCTTGGTCACCTGTTTTACATTAAAATTAAAAAATTAAAAAAATTTTCAATATATATATTTCGAGCTTCGGAAGTACAGAAAATAGCTGATATTATTTTATTTTCTGTACTTCCTGAAGATGGGTTGATAGCTCGAAATATATAAATTGAAAAAAAATTTACATCTTTTAATTTTATAATTTTAATGTAAACAAGTGACCAAGAATCCTTAACTCATAGTAAATGAATATTAAATATAATATTTATTTACTCTTATCTTTATTAAAGATGTTTCACCTTGCACCAACACCACAATCTCTACTAATTATGAATATAAATATGTTAAGTCATATCATTTTCAATTGATAAGTTTTTATTTTGCCGAGAGTAGCAGAGTTGTTGATTCATAAAGAGAAACAAAGAGGTTGTCCTCTGCTTGATGCAAATAAACATACACACATATATATCAGAAATATATATCTGTATATATATTATTTATTTGTTTGAGACTATGGCTTGGTTTTCATCATCAGTCTTTTTTAATTATAAATATTAATTTCATAGGCGGTCAGTATCGCATGGATATTTAAATTTTTTTGATCTTTACTTAGCCGAGAGCCAGTTAAAATTAAAAAAAACAAATTGTTTTTTAATTTTAACTGGCTCTCGGCTAAGTAAAGATAAAAAAATTTCAATATCTATTCGATACTGACCCCCCATGAAAATTAATATTTATAATTAAAATAAGACTGATGACAAAGGCCAAGTCTTCGAAACTATAATCTCTAACAAACAAATATTTTTTTAAGGAATTTGGTGTTGGTACTTGGTGAAACATTTTTTAAAATTATTGGATAAAAAAATACTTGGTAGGTTTCACATTAAGATATAAAAATATCAGTTACTTTCTGTTGCTCCTGAAGATGGGTTAGTCACCCGAAATATATATATCGAGATTAAAGACTCTCCAAAAATAAATTCGTTTTATTTTTATATCTTAATGTGAAACCTACCAAGTATTTTTTATCTAATAATTTTAAATAAATAATTTATATACAGATATATATTTTTGATATATATGTGTGTATGTTTATTTGCATCAAGCAGAGGACAACCTCTTTGTTTCTCTTTACATATTATATTCGTAACTTTTAAGGAGTTCGGTGTTGGTTCTAGGTGAAACATTTTAATATAATAATAAAACTAAGATACGAGGTAGGTTTCACAAAAAAGAGTGTCGTGAGATATTAAAAATTTTGCAAAATTATGATTTGAATTATGTATAACGACACAACTACACATGCATCTAACGGCTAATTTGTTTACGATTAAAACGTTAAAAACAAAGCCATATTTTTAGAGTTCGGACTTTCTCATAGAAAACTCATAATCACCGGCATATATCAAGTTCTTGTTATGAAATAAATATACCTAATTCTTTTATAAAAAAAAAAAATAGAAAGTTTTTCTCTTTATTAAAGATAAAATTTTAAGCTGCAATTTCAATTCAAGGTCTTATCACAATAAAATAATAAGCCACAAAAATAAAAACCAAAGTAAAGAAGCTTTTAAGTTTTAAAAAAATCTATTAAATTAAATACTACAAATTTTTGGTAGCAACTATTTTTAATTATTAAAGTTATTATAGATAAATAAGGACTATACCTTTTATTCAGAAAATTTATATTTTATTGCCAACGTTTCGTCAACTTTGTTGACTTCTGCAGGGCTCAAATAGTCAACTTCCCTGCATATTTGTCATTTTTTTAATTATTCTTTTTTAGTAAACATATCAAGCAAGTCATCAAAATCAATTGAAAAAATAATTTAAAAAATGACAAATATGCAGGGAAGTTAACTATTTGAGTTCTGAAGAAGTCAACAAAGTTGACGAAACGTTGGCAGTAAAGTATAAATTATCTGCATAAAAGATATAGTCCTTATTTCCTAATAATAACTTTAATAATTTAATCGATAGACATAAATAATCAAAATAACTATTTTTAATGTGTGCTTTTTTAGATTCATAGCAACTAGAGTTGGATAGAAGAATTAAGTATATTTTTTATTAAAGTAAAATTCATGTGGCTTCTCAAGTTATTAAAATAAGCATAAAATTGTGTCATTGTTAAAGGGAAGGGGATTATTTAAAAAAAAATTCTTTTGAAATCTAATAGTAAAAGAAAATCGGTTGTAATAGATCAATGTCTTATTTATAAATGAACCGAAACGTCTTGAAAATGATTTGATTTATTTAGAAAAAGTGGTGTAGGTTTTAGGTGAAACATGATATTAATTAATCAAGTAAAGGTGTGTAGTTTTACAGTGAATGAAATAAACTCAAAGAGGTTTATACAAACTGTTTATAACCTGTAAACTCCTGATGATGGACTAATAATCGGAAATATATTGAGCTTGTCTAAACCTCTTTGAGTTTTATTTCATTCACTGAGAAACTACACACCCTTTACTTTATTAATTGATTTGATTTATTTCTACCAATTAGAATGAATGATTCGATAGTTACTCTCCCAAAAATCTGCATTTATAAATAATGCTATAAAATTAGTAAGTAGTAATTTTGTTTAATTTCACATTTTTTTTCAATTTCATTACTGAATATCAATAATATTTAATTTTTCAAGCTGAAAATCGTGACCTCCCTTTAAATATATGTAATTTACTGTGAATTTTTTAGTTTTTACGTTGATTTTTACTTCTTTGAAAAAATAAAGTTTCTATTTTTTATTAGTTAATTAATTCAATTACTGAATTTCAAGTTGTAAGACAATTTATTTTCCTTCAAGAATTAAATATTTTCCATGGCATTGAAGAAGATGACATATAGGTCAGCGAAATATTATAGTTACTATAATATATCGCTGACGTAGATCTAATTGAATTAATAAAAAATATATAAACTATATTTTTTCAAAGAAGTCACAAACTAAGAAAAAAGTCTACAAATTATGAATATTATAATATAACAAATAATCTTGCGTTATCAGCATAATTAGAGGTGTTATATATAATATAATTTGATTTTTTTAATTAAAATATAGTTTCAAAAACAGTTTATAAAAAAAATATTGTATAGTTTAGGTAGGCTTCAGTGGTTGCGTTGTTTGGATAATAGATGAAGTGTTTTGGCTAAAACCATTTGGTTTATGTGATTGAATCTAATGGGGTTTCGGTTACAAAAACACCTAAATAGCCTATTTCCCAAGCTCTTGAGTATTTATTAGATAAGTAGCTGTTAAAGAGGGGCGCATCTAGCTTAGGAAATTTGGCTGTTTTAATTTTGGTTATAAAGCAGTGAAGTATTTGGGATCTGGCATTAAAGTATTTTGCCTAGGGGCGGAAATTAGTTGGGTGTACTGCACTGGGTTTAAAACTCACTAATAGTACAAACAACTTTTCAAAAAATAAATTTCGAAGACCTGGGAAATTAAAATATTTACATACCTATGTGATTTTTTAAAATATATAAATAAATATTGTTAATTTTTATATGGCGTATTCCTGTTTTTATTTTATTTATTTATACTATTATATGATTTTTGGATTTTTTTGGAACTGGAGATGGAATTTGTAAAATGAGAACGCTGGTATCGTGGTATTAAGTTTAATTAATCATTAATTGGCAGACAGTCCATGGATTACTGTTTCATTGCAGTAGTAAGGTAGTTGTTTCGCGACAATACTAGCAAAAAGTTAATGCTAAAGTATATAGAACAGACAATAAGGATTCAAAATTCATAAGCCCAAAACTTTTTGCTGTTTCTGTACCGATTCTAGCCAATCCCGTGCGTCGTTTGACAAATCTGGCACCATTGTAAGAGATTGAATATTTTTATATTAAAATGACAGATAAAATGCATTTTAAAAGTTAAAAAATTTCTATAAAAATCGTTTTGTTATTTTTTAACAAATGTAATCAACGCCTACACCTTATGAAAATTATAATTTTGTAAAAAATCTAGCGCATTCGCGCTTTATACATCTTTCGCTGGTTAAATAAATGCGCTGTTGCCAAATTGTTTTTAGTGTAAATTATTTTTTATACATTTTTCATTATTTATTTCTTATTATCTCAGAAACTGTGTTGTAACTATGAATCAAAATTGTCTTAAAATATGTATTGGTTATTGTTTAATGTTGCTTTAGTTTTTTATATAAATGGTAAGAAGGGTTTCTTAATTATAATTAAATATGTATGTAAACTTTCCGATATCCCGTATAGTGCAATGTATAAGAGTCTGAAAAACTCGATTTTTGAAATTTAATATCTCCGGAACTGTATTGTTCATAAATTTCGTTTGCCACCAATCGACGCAGGAGTATTTACATAATAATCTGCCTAAATTTCAAAAAAATCCTAAGAAAACCCATTTGGCGGAACAACTACCTTAACAGCATCTTCAGTTAACGTATATCATAAAGTAAAGAAAATTTTTTAAAATTTAAAATATAAAATATTAGGTAGGTTTTCACATAAATAAAAGATCAGATGCTTGTTTAGCACGATTCTATATATATTTCGGGGTGTAAGCCCATCTTCAGGAGTTCACAAAGGACAAATATATATATAGAGTCGTGTTAAACAAGCATCTGATCTTTTATTTATGGGAAACCTACTGATCAGTTACTTTCTGTATTTCCTGAAGATGGGTTGATAGCCCGAAATATATATATATTGAAAAAGAAAAAAAATTTTATATCTTTTAATTTTTTAATTTTAATGTGAAATAAGTGACCCAGTATCCTTAACTCATAGTAAATCCATATTAAATAAAATATTTATTTACTCTTATCTTTATTAAAGATGTTTCACCTTGCACCAACACCACAATCTCTACTGATTACTACCTAGTATTTTATATTTTAAATTTTAAAAAGCTTCTAAAAAATTTTTCTTTACTTTATTTAATATGTTTCAGCAAGAATCTACACCATTCTCCCTCAACAAAGAATAACATATATCATATATCTCACATAAATATGAATATTAATAAATAAAAATTAATGTACTTTTTACTCTTTGATGAAGGCACAATTTTTATCTCTATTTATCTTTTGTTCTCATGCAGGCACTGAAGATGCTGTTAATTCTGTCAATTAATGATTAATTAAGCTCAATAATATAATCCTATCCACGATAGTGTACTCATTTTACAAATTCCATCTCCAGTTCCAAAAAAATCCAAAAATCATATAATATAAATGAATAAATAAATATGTTGAAAAAATTTGATTGGTTATTTTATAAATATAAAGAAATACAAAGGTCTTAAAATCTTAAAACGCTTATTTAAAATCCAAACTTTTCGGGTGAATTTTATCAATGGAATTTTTAGAAATTTGAAAAAATATTTCACTGATAAAGGGAGAAATTATCCTGAAACGTTTTAAGTTTTATTTATTTTCTTAGAAAGACGGACTGGTAAGCGAAATAAGTATGTTATAAAGGCAGTCCATAAATTATTTACTTTTATTCATTTTCCTACAATAAATTTATAATTTTTCTCATTAATATATCAAAGAATAATTGACATATTAACGAGAATTGTTTTTATCGCGCTCATCAATTATTCTTTGATATATTAATGAGAACAATTATAAATTTATTTAACATCATTATTTCAAGTTAGAAATAGATAAGTTCAGATATTATTTTCACTCAATATTTGACAAAAATCACCTACATTTGATTCGCGATTGAATCAAATGTAGGAAACATACGATCAATTTCCTACGTTTCGGAGACTTTCCTCTCTCCTTCTTCAGGGCATTGAATAGTTATTGATGGGTGAGTATAACTCGGTTCCCATTTGTCTCTCCTTTCAGTGATAGCAACAATATTACAATATTTTCCAACATTATACCATAAGTGTACTTGGTATTATACTCACCCATCAATAACCATTCAATACCCTGAAGAAGGAGAGAGAAAAAGTCTCCGAAACGTCGGAAATTGAATAAAATTTAAATAATTTATGGACTGCCTCTCATTATAACCTACTTATAAATAAATATGTTGAAAAAATTATTTGATTGATTATTTTATTAATATAAAGCAATATACATCTTTTATTAAAAAACAATCCAAACGTTTCGGGGGAACTTTATCAATGGGATTTTTAGAAATTTGAAAAAATACTCCATTGATAAAGGGAGAAATTCTCCTGAAACGTTTGAATTTTAAATAAACGTTTTAAGATTGTATTTTAATAAAAGATTTATATTTCTTTATATTAATAAAACAATCAATCAAATTTTTTCAACATATTTATTTATTAATAAATGAATTTACCTAAGGACCAATCATAGATTTTAGAGAAAATATTTTTACTTTGTATATCAGAGAAGTTCGTTCCCTTGGGAATCGAACCCAAGCGCTAACTAGCTTGTCGTAAAGGTTTCTCTAACGGGACGTTAGCCAAACCTTTAAGACAAATCTCTCTCTGACATGGAGCATATGGTATATCTATTATATATATATAAAATTAAGGTTTTGTCTGTACATTGCTCCAAATCACGCCAAATTTTGGGTGCACACGTTTCAAGCAAAGTTATGAACAAAAACACCCTCAACAAAATTCCTGTCTGTATGTCTGTTTCCGAAAAGTTGCTCACGATTCACGTAAAAACAGCTGAAGGGATTATTATGAAATTTCATATTTACATCAGATGTCTTCTAACTTACATTTTTAGCTATATAACGTTTTGTTATTTTGAGCCCAAAAGGGGGTTTGGGGGGGGGGGGGGGCGCACGAATGAAAATTATCAAATAACTCCTAAACTATTAACTCTACGGCAAATTTTAAAATGAGCAAAGTTGTAGGGGATGTGATTTCTGACAACTTTTGTTTAAAAAAATTCCCCCCAAAAACCACCCAAAAAAGGGGGGGGGGGTCAAAATATGAAAATTCTTGCTTTTGGACCAAACTCAACCAAATTTTATATACATAATCTGTGGTTCACTATAAGGCTAGAAATGCAAAAACTAACCACCCAAATGGGGGGGGGGGGTGGAAATTCTTACCCTTAATAGCCAACTTAACCAAATTTTGTATCTAGAATCTATGGGTCACTAGAAGGCTAGAAATGAAAAAACTGGGTGCGGGGGTAAGGTGCAGGGGGGGGCACGGGGTGAGGGGTGCAGGGTGAAGTGGAGGGTTTAGGTGAAAGTCCAGAGGCATAATGAGGGGGGATCAGGTGACGGTCCAGAAGCGTAGTGGGGTGGTGGCGGGCTGGGTGGGGCGCGGGAGTGGTAGGTGCGGGGTGGGGGGCGCGGTGGTGTGGTCCGGGGGATGGTGGGGGTGGGGTGGTGCAGGGTGGTTCAGGTGAGGGTCCAGAGGCGTAGTGGGGTGGTGCGGGGCTGGGGTGCGTGGTGGTGGGGTGGGGGTGCAGGGGGCGGGAGGTGCGGGGTGGAGTTCGGGGGTGGGGGTGGTGGGGTTCGTGCGTTGTGGGTCCAGGGGCGTGCCTTGCAGCTACTAAGAAATATAGCTAAAGAATTTTCACTCCCTTCATCCAAAAGGGAAAGAGAAAAATTCATGCTAAATTGAAAAAAGTTTTCAGTGTCAAGCCCTTTAATTAATTAAATAATTAATGCAAAGATTTAAGGATTTTTTGCGTTTCTTTTTACTTTACCATACAGGGTCTGGTCAAGTATTGTAATCGTGCAAGAAAAAAGTGTTTTTTTTTGCTTCTTTTTTTCGAAATATCTCAAAAATGGCTGAAGCTATTTTAATTAAAAAAATTGGACGAAACCATGGCATTTCGGTCTACAAAAAAGCCCTTATAAGTGAACATCGAAAAAATTATATTTTTCGAGATAATAATTGTTTTGTCAAAATGTCTGTTAGTTAGTCTGTTAGGTTGTTATTCTGTTAGTCTGTGCATTACCAAATTTTTGTGGACGAGCTAGCTCAAAAACTAGTATGAATATCGAAACCAAATTTCACACGTAGTTTTGGTGCATTGAGATTAAGAGCTGATTAGATTTTGGTTATCGACCCAAAATTAAGGGAGGTGGATGGGGGGGGGGGGGGTTAAAAATTAAAAATCTAGGCCATTTGAGCAAACTCAACCAAATTTTGTATACATAATCAGTGGACCCTCAGAACAGAAGTCTAAAAATGCAAAAACTGACTGCCCAAAATGGGAGGGGGGGGGGGCAAGAAATTAAAATAAAGGCCCTTTTACCAAACTCAACCAAATTTTCTATACATAATCCGTGGGCCTGCAGAAGTCTAAAAATGCAAAAAACTAACCCCCCCCCCCCCTACATGATTATAAATAATTTTATTAAATACAAGTGAGGGGTCAGGTTGTATGGTAAAGTCAAGTGGATGGCCCCATCAGAACGTGTCAGTTTATTTTGAAAAAAGATGGAAATTTTTTCAAAAATCAACCCAGACTTATACTATTAATAAATTAATTTACCTAAGGACCGATCATAGATTTTAGAGAAACTATTTTTACATTGCATATCAGAGGTTCCAGGTTCGTCCCCTTAGGAATCGAACCCAAGTGCTAACTAGCTTGCTGGGCCTTTATATTTATTTATATATTTATGTAAATATTTTAATTTCCCAGGTCTTCGAAATTTATCTTTTGAAATAATAAATAAATAGGTTTATTTACATCAAGCAAAAGACGCACTGAGGTTTATCCTTTATGAATTTAGATTATATACATATTTTCAACTCGAAAATATCATCAGGTGGTTGGTTTTAGCCGAAACGCTTCAACTTATATGTAGAAGATATGAAAAAAATCAATAGGAAAGAATGTTCAAGAATGTTTGTTTTTTAGATTTTATTTTATTAGTGGTTAGTTAAAATATAAATACAAAATTACTTTAAATTTTATAGATTCTTCATCGTCAAAACACAATTGCAATTGTTTCCAATCGAAAGAGGCCCGGTTTCGAAAAACGTCCAAGGGTCCAGACATGGTGTGGTTTTCGAAAAATTATGCCACTGTTCAATGATACAACTAGCAATTGAACAAACAAACAAAAAGACTTCTTTTTTTATTAGATATTATACATGTAAGCATATAAATTATTAATATTCAAGTGACCTTGGAATAAATATTTAGCAGATGTTATTATCAAAAATAAATATATTAAAAGTATTAACATAAGTATAGAGATAGGAAATGCAAACACGGAAAGCGAAAATTGAAAATGAAAAGTAGAAGGTTTAATTGAGAATGGAATTCATTTTAAGACAAAAATGAAAAATATTTCTTTCGATTTGAATACTTGTTGAATGAAATTGAATTGAGAATGAAAAACGTTCAAGAGCGAAAGTGCGAGAAAAAGATTGAAAAAGTTGAAATATGAATTAAAAAAATACCGAAATGTTAAATGCTATTGAATATTCTGATGAATTGAAATGTCGGGGTTGAATTTGCATACGGGTTTCCTCCTCTCAAGTGGCTTTTGTGAGTCTTGTGAGTGACAGCGAAGCTGCTGCGCTCCTGCATACGTTTTCATATTTTTTTTAATCACCTAGTGATAAAAAATTATCATTTGTTTTTGCTAATCAGTTTTTTTTTTTTTTTTAGATTAAACTTCCCATGTGTATTATTTGTTGACTATTAGTTTTATTTTATTTTTTTATTTTTTAGGGAATGTGAGTTAAAACTTTTGAAAATTGGAGGGAGGTTCAATTCGACGGATTGCTGATTACAAATGAAATAAGCCGGCCAAGTGCGAGCCGGACCGCATACCCCGTGGGTTCTGTACCTTTTTAAGCAGTAAATCCACCTAAAATATGTTAATATATGCAGTGAAATAACCCAAATATGTAATTATTTTTTATACTCTTATTAAACGAGCAAAAATTGTTTCTATAATTATTTGTTTGTATCTTAGTTCTATTTTGAAAACTGCTTTACAGATTTTGCTGACACCAACTCTATTAACAAGTTTTGAGGATGAGATAACGATCTGGCTAGATCTGGACCTTGACAAATTTCATCTTAATTGATCTTTTCTTAATTAAAGTAATTATTTATAGATAAAAATCTCAATAAAAAAAGTTTGTTTACATTTTTTCTCAATTATCTTTTATTTATTAATTGTTTTTTTTAATTTTAAAACCCACTAATAGGTTATAGCAAATACTAATATATAACAATTTAATTGGATTGGTGATTGACAGGGGGATAATATATGGACTTGGAATAATTATCGGAAAAGAGGTTTTTTTATTTAATTAGTTTTTTCCTCTTATTAAAAACAAGGACTAAAAAGATGATCAAGGACAGTCGATGGTGGAGAAGTAATCTCCGGAGTCGAAGCTCAAATACAATGTATACATTGATTCATGTAAAATAATTGGTTTAATAAAAAATTATAATTTAATTGATTAGAACAGAATTGAAATGAATTATCGGAAAAGAGGTTTTTTTTATTTAATTAGTTTTTTCCTCTTATTAAAAACAAGGACTAAAAAGAAGTTGGCAAGCTCAAGAAGATCAAAGACAGTCAATGGTGGGGAAGTAATCTCCGAAGTCGAAGCTCAAATACAATTTATACATTAATCCATGTAAAATTTAATTGATTATATATTCGAGTATTAAATCCCACAAAGAGTTAATAAGAAATATGATTATATATTAGAATTTGTCAATTTAATTGATTATTATAAAACTCGATAAATCGTTATTTATTTAAAAAATATAATTATGTATACGGAATTTATTTATATACCTTTATATACATAATCTGTGGGCCACTAGAAAATTAGAAATGCAAAAACTGGGGGTGGGGTGCAGGGTTGGTGAAGTGGAGGGTTCGGGGTCCAGGGGGCGTGGCGGGGGTGCGGTATGGGGCGGGGGTCCAGGTGCGTAGTGGGGCTGGTATGGGGGTGGGGTGCCGGGGTGGTGTGCAGTGACGGGGTGGTTTTTATCAGAATTTAAATTAAAAATAATATTAATATATAAATGTTTAAAAGGTTAATATATAACTTTTAACTGAAGCAAAAAGTTGCCGATCATCGCTCGGTGGCTCCAGGTACTGTAATGTTAATATAGTATTACTAAAACCCCAACTGCAAAATAAATATAATAAAGAATTATTATTTTCCAAAATTATAATAAGTATTATTTATTGATTCCTTTAGTACATGCCCTATTTGGGCTTAGGTACATATTTTTACTTTTCATTATAAAAGTTTACATTTTTAGTTACAGATAGTCGAGGGGTGAACCAAACTCAACCAAATTTTGTATACATAATCAGTGGGACCCCAGAAGTCTAAAAATGCAAAAACTAACCACCCCTACATGATTATAAATAATTCTAGGGACCAGGTTGTATGGTAAAGTCAAGTGGATGACCACATCAGAACACGTCAGCTTATTTTTCTTGGATCAGATCCATTCTAAATTAAATGAGAGATTTTTCAGAAGATAAAAAACAAAATAAATAGGTGTTGACTCTGTTTTTAATTAATTAATACCTACTATATAATTCTATGGGACAACAAAAGTTAAATTCATTATAAGAATTTCTAAAAATAGGGTCATATTTTTTGTGACTATTTGTCTAAGAGCCCCCAAAGGTTTAATCCGGCCCTGTTCTTGCTCATAGGATCAAGAGAATAAAGAAGCTTTAAATAAAGACTAAACGTTGAGTGAGCATTAATGAATTACTGAGTCAATGCAACAAAATATGTTAATATATGCAGTGAAATAACCCAAATATGTAATTATTTTTTATGTAATGTTAATGTAGTATTACTAAAACCCTAACAGCAAAATAAATATAATAAAGAATTATTACTTTTCAAAATTATAATAATTGATTCCTTTAGTATATGCCCTATTTGGGCTTATGTACATATTTTTACTTTTCATTATAAAAGTTATTCCCGAGGACCCGAGGGGTGAACCGCGACCTAAAATCGTGTACACCTACTTCCACTTTCACTTTCATTTCCAAGTAGAAGACAATAGATTATCTAATGAATTCCAAAGACGGTGTACACCTAATTCCAATCGCGGTTCACCCGTCGGTTATACCCTTTATTCCAATATATATTCAAATTTTTTTCTTTTTCTTTTTTTACTTTATTCCCCATACGATAATATCTACGAGCATATAATAAGTATATAGTGTATAATAGCTGGTCAAATGGATTTTCTCAGATGTAGATCATGAAAAAAAAACATTAAGAAAACAAAAATAAGAAATAAAAACTTTTCTAGTTTTTCGAAAACCAATAGAATCAAAAATAAATATAATTTAAAAAAAAAAATGTTTTTATCAAAAAAATTCTAATACCATATATTTGTATCCAGGGCTTATCAGGGGGGGGGGACAAGAGGGTCAGCTGCCCCAATTTTAGTGGCCTCATCATAATAACTAATTATTATTATTTTTTTTTTTTGAAACCCGCAAAGTTTCTGTATGTTATATAGAAGTACCTCAAGATTTTGGCTAAAATCTAAAAAACGGAAATTTACTTAAAGATTTTTGGTATTTTGCAATTTCGTCTTATTTCCTGTTTTCTCAGAAGGGCTTGAGAGAAACCCAAATTGAAGTAATTTGAATGAAGTAAATTGGTATCATGATTTCAAATAAGGAAGAAACTAATGTGAAAGTCGTGTGGTGCCCAGGATTAATTAATTAATTTAAAGAGAAAGAAAAGCTTTTGAATTTCAAAAATTTTAAGAGAAATTCTATACTTACGCTATGAAATAATTAAAAACATTTTCAATAATATTGAAATGATTTAATTCTGTAATCCATAATTTCAATATAAATATTCGTTCTTGGACAAAAAGGAATATATTTATATATCATTTTTTAAATACTTTTATTTTTATTTAGGGGAACATTTCGCGTCCTCGAGGCTCTACTAACATGCATGCATCAAATTATTATAAAATTCATTAACACATCTGGCGGACGGAGCGTTGATCAGATTTTTTTTTGCTTTAGTTAAAAGCGATAAATTAATATTATTTCTAATTTAAAATGTAGATTTTTATTTGCAACCAGAATTAAATAAAATTGCTAACGTTTTTTTGACCCGCTGTGGACAAAGTTTTTAACTTAATTGCAATTAAAAATAATAATATACATAGAGGTTCCTTCGTTGACCCTATTACTATAAACCCTGAAGAAGGAGGAACAATCCTCCAAATCGTCGGGCTTATTAAGAAAATCAAAATGTCGTTCTAATAAATTATTTTATTCGGGAGATGTCTTCAATAGAAAATACCTTTAATTATTAAATTTCCTAATTTTAATATATAATAATTGTAATTAACTATGGTATAAATGGGTTTTAAAATTAAAAAAAAACAATTAAATAATAAACGGAAAATGAATTGTATTTTTTTGACACACGCCCTCTTATAATTAGTTTAATTAAGAAAAAATATATTGAGTTTTATTTCATTCACTGTGAAACTACACACCCTTTACTTTATTAATTAATATCATGTTTCACCTAAAACCTACACCACTTTCCCCGAGGGGTGAACCGCGACCTAATATGCTGTACACCTACTTCCACTTGTACTTCCAAATATGTATTTCCAAGTAATTCCAAATATTTCCAAGTAATTCCAAATATTTCCAATACTTCCAAATATTTCCAAGTACTTCCAAATATTTCCAAGTACTTCCAAATATTTCCAATTAAATATAAAGTTTTTGTGCCGAGAGTAGCAGAATTTTTATATATTGAAGGAGACAATAAAAGAGCGTATCTTCTGCTGGAATTATAAATTTTATTTAATTATAACGAGACTATAGTTTCGAGGGCTTTGCCTCTTCATCAGTCTATTACAATGGATTCACAGGAATTAATTTATGAATTGCTAATAGACTGATGAAGAGGGCAAAGCCCTCGAAACTATAGTCTCGTTATAAATAAATAAAATTTATAATTCCACCAGAAGACACACTCTTTTATTGTCTCCTTCAATATTTCCAATTACTTCCAAATATTTCCAAGTGCTTCCAAATATTTCCAAGTACTTCCAAAATACTTCCAAAGAGGTGTACACCTACTTCCAATCGCGGATCACCCCTCGACTTTCCCTAAGTAAAAAAGAAAAAACCTCTCAAATTAAAGTTACCCAAAGATGAGACCCTACTGAACGAATTGTCGACCCCAAAACCCCCCTAATCCGGATTTTCATCGAGAAATCGTTAGATTTGTTTTCTAGAAACCGATTATATATATACGAATTGCTCATTTAATAGTATAAAATTATCCATAACACCTCTCTTGATTTTCTATAGAAATCTTAACTCGGTTACTTTCGGCATTTGTCTTAGATATTATAGTTTTTAAGGAATTTGGTGTTGGTACTTGGTGAAACATTTTTTAAAATTATTGGATAAAAAATACTTGGTAGGTTTCACATTAAGTTTTTTAGGTTTAATCATGATGTGTTCACTATTACCTTTATTCGAAAAATTGTTGTTCTTGAGTTTTGAAATTTTCTTGGATTTATTTAAATCAGTTCTTCCCTGTAGTGCAATATTTCTTCTCGAATTTGATGCTCGAAAGTAGTAAATTGCGCCGGATGTAATTGATTGGACACCGAGAGATGTATTACTTTTAGGTGAAGGTTTAAGTAATATCTGGTTGCATACCATTTCTTCATTTCTTGCTTCAACCAAGTTGTTTTAGCTATAGAGTAGCTTTAGTAGCCTTAGTTGCTTTCTTAATGTGAAACCTACCAAGTATATTTTATCCAATAATTAGATATTATACTATTATTAATTAGAATAATAAAGGATTTAAACACAAATACAAGAGCAAAAATAAAATCGAATAACCAGATATCGGGATCTATTTCAATAACAAGTGGAGTGAGGCAGGGCGATTCGTTAAGTCCTTTGCTCTTCAATCTCATTATGGATAAAATTTTATCATATTTGACGACACATCTTGGATACAAAATGGGAGAAAACTCCATACAGGCTGTGTGCTATGCTGATGACGTGGTTTTGGTGTCGGACAGCGAGCAAAATCTGCAAACTCTCTTATCACAATTCGATCAAATGGCAGAAAGATTAAATATGGAAATATCCATTGAAAAAACAAAATGTATTGTGATTGCGAAAGAACAGCTTAAGTGTGAAATAAAACTTAAAAATACAACATTAGATCAAGTTGAAAAATTTAACTATTTGGGAGCCGAGATTTCGGCGCACAGAGATCTGAACCAAGAGGTTAAAACCCAAGTAACAAAAGGAGCTAGGATAGCTGGATGTCTATGAATGTCTCGAAAAATTTAACTATTTGGGAGCCGAGATTTCGGCGCACAGAGATCTGAGCCAAGAGGTTAAAACCCAAGTAACAAAAGGAGCTAGGATAGCTGGATGTCTATATGGTTTGGTCTGGAAAAATAAATATATGTCAGCAAAAAGCAAAGTACGAATTTATAAGACCTGCGTACGTCCAGTGTTAACATATGCAGCAGAAACCAGAGCATCAACAATTACCACCCAACAACTACTCCGAACAACAGAGATGAGAATAATAAGGGCTAAAAAAAGGTGGAAAGATGTCGCAGCAAGAAACTAAAGTCTTTATTCTTTTTTTTCTTATTGGAAGAACAGGCGAAAGCTTATGCAGAAGATGAAGAAGAAGAAGATATTATACTTATCTTATAGTATAGTTTTTCACTGTTAGTTGAATTTCGAAAAAAATAAATATAGTTTTTTTTGCAAATAGACGCCTCAAATATTTAAGATATATAGTGGTTAATAATTCAAACTAAAAAGAATGTAGTTACTCACACTGATAATTTAGAGAATAAATAGTAAGGAAGAATTAGAATACACTGAAATCACATAAGAGTAGACGCTCGAATAATGAAATGAAATGAAAAGAGAAGGAAATGAAATTGTTTCTAGATATTTATAATTATAATTTATAGGCGGGTTTTTATATATCCCCACAAGATACATTATTTACTTATTTATGTAATCGAGATATCAAGCAAAAATTGATATCCGTTTTCTCATTTAATGCTTTGAGTTTATATAATAAAAATAATGTAATAAATTTTGTTACATAAGCATAGGTAATTTTAAATTAATTAAGGACAAGGACAGAGAGTAAGCTGCATAAGTACCAGAGTTGAAAAAGCGTTGTCCGTTCTATTTGATAAATGAGCTTTGGAAGCGCGTGCAATTATAATATGTATATTTAACTTTATTTATTTCAAGTCTCGGATGAATTATGAATTCAAAAGAGTTGTCGGTATTAGCTATATCTTTTACTTTACCATACAGGGTATGGTCAAGTATTGTAATCGTGCATGAAAAAATTGAATTAATTAAGTAAAAGGTGTGTAGATTCACAGTGAATGAAATAAAACTCAATGAGTTTTATTTCAATCACTGTGAATCTACACACCCTACTTTATTAATTAATATCATGTTTCACCTAAAACCTACACCACTTTCAATAAAAAATAAAAAAAAATGAAAAAAGTTGTTTTTTCCTTCTTTTTTTGAAATATTTCAAAAACGGGTGAAATTATTTTGATTAAAAAAATTGAGCGAAACCATGGCATTTCGGTCTACAAAAAAGCTCTAATAAGTGAACATCGAAAAAATTATATTTTTCGAGATAACAATTGTTTTGTCAAAATGTATGTTAGTTAGTCTGTTAGTATGTGCGTTAAATTTTTGTGGACGAGCTAGCTCAAAAACTAGTGTGAATATCAAAACCAATCTAATCTAATTGATTCATGTATTTTGTTTATTTGATGTGTATAAAAAAAATAGTTCTTATGAAAGTTGTTCAGTTTTTTTTTGAAGATTGAGTAGACGTAATGAAAAATATAGGGTTCCATTTAAAAAACAGAACTTGACCTAGAAATACCCTTGAAAGCTTATTCTACGTCGACAAACAATAGGGTAGTTTAGTTTCCTCCTCGATATAAATAAACTTTTATTTGGAACTTTTTTCCATATAATAATGCACTGTTTTTGAATTATAAGACTGTCTCAAGATAAAAAAACTCACCCGGTATATTTCTGGTTATCAACCCATCTTCAGGAGATACAAGTAGCTGTCATGACATATATATATATATATCGAGATAAAACTCATAAATATGTTTTATTTATGTGAAACCTACCTAGGTCCTAGTATGTACAAAAAGGAACAAACGAGACAGGAATGCATCAAAACTAACCAAGAAAACCTAGAAGGAGTTAAGGAATTCCGCTACCTAGGAAGTAAAATAACATGGGATGGGAGGAGCAAAAACGAAATTAAATCAAGAATTGCCCAAGCAAAAATGGGGTTTAATTCAAAACAAAAACTACTATGCTCCTCCTCAATCAGCTTAGAAAACAGGAAGTTGCTATTGAAGACATATGTATGGAGCATAGCCATGTACGGGTGTGAAACCTGGACAATTAGAGAAGCAGAGAGAAAGAGATTAGAGGCTTTCGAAATGTGGTGCTACAGAAGAATGATGAATATCAAATGGATGGATAAAATTACAAATGAAGAAGTTCTTGGAAGAATCGGAGAAAGAAGAACCTTGTGGAAGAGTCTGAAGAAGAGAAGAGGTCAGATGATGGGGCACACACTGAGACACGGGGGACTGCTTAGGGATATCTTGGAGGGGCAGGTGGGAAAGAAAAGGGAAGGGGAAGACCCAGATTAGAATATTTCAACCAAATAATTGGGGATATGGGATGCCAGACATTTAGAGAGGTCAAACAGCTGGCGGGGGACAGAGTCGAGTGGAGACGGATTGTTGCATCAAACCAGTCTTAGGACTGTATACTCAATGATGATGACCTAGTAGTTTAATCAACTCTGGGAATTTCTTAGTCGTTACGTCCGGTTAAGGCGGGCTTCGCTTTTGATTTGTGAAATTACTACTTTAACCTTCACTCTTTCAAGACACGCATCCACGAATACCTTCAACTCCGACACAATTCCTAAATCTCTTCTTATTTTCAAGAACCGCGGACTACAGAGGTTGAACCTTTTCGGCGCAACTCTTTTGTATCAGTATCATTATAGAAAAAGAGTTGATTAATCTACTAGGTAGGTTTGACAAATAAAACTCATAAAATATGTATATTTGTTTTTATTTATGTAAAACCTTCCTAGTATTTTAATCAACTCTTATTTGAAATGTTTAGAAACCGACACTAAGTTTCTTAAAAATTAAATTACTACTACGTGGCTGAGCTATCTTTTATCTATGGCTGAACTCTCGTGCAGAACCAAACCTAAAAGAATGAAAAAATGATTATTAAAATGAAAAAATGAAACAAAAAAGAAAAATTTGATGAATTCCAAAATTTTAATAAAATTAAACTTTCATCTAATAATAATTTTAAAATATACATTCAATTTATAATGATCGTAGTAATTAAAATAAAAATGTTTGTTATTATTTTTTTCTAGTATTAATAATTCCATAATACATTAAAATGTCAAGTTTTTTCCTATGCAAATACATTAATATTCATTTATCAAAAGAGTGAAAAAAATAATCATCTTTTTATTATTAAATATTATTATATAGTAAAAAAATTCAATATTGAACTCTTTTTTTTTTTTATTTGTAATTATCATTATTATTATTATTATTGAAGTTTAATGGTCCATTCTTGGCCTATATTAACACCAGGCTTGCGAACTGTTGTTATTTGAGTATCGTTGTCATAGTTGACGGATAAAAGGACGTCACTTTGATCTAGAAAATAAAAAAAAAAGGATTAATCAATAGGCAAAATAAATAAATAATATTAGATAAATAGTAAATTTTATAAAAAATCTCGAAAAGTTTATTAAGCAGGCTCTAGAACTTAGACAGCCAATGATTTTAATCAAAATATTGAGTCAATCATTGACGGCGCTTCAATCATTGACTCAATCATCCCCTCAATCAACCTTAGTCGTTTGATCAAAACTCATCCGTAATGGAGTTTCGATGTTGGAAGCTAGTGGAGATTCCTCCATGGTTTCTTCCGAGTGCGTGATTGAGGGAAAGATTGATCAAAACCCTTCTAGACGGTCATGCGCCTCTTCAATCATTTGCGTCTTTCTACCAATCACCGTCAATGATTGACTCAAGCATCAAACGGGTTCCTAGAAGGTCAATCATGCTTGACCCAATCATTGACTCAATCATTTTGATCAAAAGATTGACCGTCTAGGGCAGAAATTCTCCCTTTTTCAATGGAAATTTTGTAAAATAGTTGCTTTAAAAAATAATATAAAGAAACTTAATCAAATTTAAAAAAAAATTCCATTGATAAAGCGAGAATTTCTCCCAAAATGTTTGGATTTCTTATAAAAAATAAATGTATAAGGCAAATATAATCAAATATTTTGAAAAATGTTCATTCTTAAAGGGAAAATTTTTCCTGAAACGTTTAGAATTCTAATAAACGTTTTGTGATCGTTTTATAAAAGAAGTGTATTTATTTCATACATAGGCAGTGGTGGATTTTTGGACAGCCTCATGAAGAGAGCGCCTGAGGTCTCATAAATCAAAGGGAGACCTCAAAATAAAAAATTATTTTATTTAATTTTATTATATTTTCGTAATAAAAATGATTAATAATTTAGCAGTATTAAATTAAATTGAAGTGTAGGGGTGTAGGTGTAGTGAAAATATATTATTGTGGGGCTCAAAATTGAATGCGCCTGGGGCTTCTCAAGTTGAAACGACATAGGAATTATTGAGAAAAGGCACATAAGATCTCACTTATCTAGGTTCAAATATATATTTTATTTAATGGTGAAGATTTTATTCATCTTATGGAGAAAAAAATTAAATTAAATAAATATAAAAAATAATAGAAAAACTTACGAGTAGATGTAAGCGTTGCTTTCGAATAAGGTCGAGTTGTTCCATAAATGACAACTCGTTCCACCCAAGCTTGATTAGTATAGTGGGCGTCTTTATTTGCAAATCTGAAAATTAATTTAATAATTTAACTTTTCTTCACTGAGAAATTATTTATTATTGTACTGTCAACATTTTGAATGATCAATTTCTTGAGGATCTATTCTACTGGATAAATATCAATTTTTTTAAATTTTCTTTATTGACATTAATTAAGATGAGTGTTCGATATCGTTGGGTCATCATCATCAATCTCACAGACAATTTTCATATATATATATATATTCCAATTTTAGAAAAAGAAAATTTTAAAAAAATTGATATTTCTCAAATAGAATTGATTCCCACCAGCTATATCATGGATAAACTTATCGCTTAAAATGACATGACAGCACATTAATTTAATAAGTTATATACAATACGCAGTACATTATCATTTCAAAATCTCTGATCTTATAAGAGAATAGAATATGTTTTACAAAAGATAAGTATTTTTTGTTTTATGCAAAATGTATATCAGAATTTTTTTCTTATATTAGATCCATTCTAAATTAAATGAGAGATTTTTCAGAAGATGAAAAACAAATAAATAGATGTTGACTCAGTCTTTAATTTTTTTTTTTTTTTAATGACAATGATGAGAGAAGGAGTTACACCAAAGGGTGCAACCCCTAAAGGGCTGAGTTGGCTGAGTTGGCCCCTCCATCGTGAAAAGAAGAAGAAAGAATTTTATGGGTTGGGCGGGGGACGAAGGTATCTGTGGATACGGGTCTTAAATAGCTGAAGGTTATAAGTCGCGGGAAAGATGGTGGCAGGAGCGAGTTCAGTCTCTGGAGGTCATAGGGATAAAGAGTTGGCGAAAGCGCTTGTTCGACTTTTATCCAATTTGACAGCGAAGTGGGTGCTGAGTGCTGCTAGAAAACCGCGTGTTTCTCGTAAAGAGGGCATTAATACCTACTATATAATTCTATGGGACAACAAAAGTTAAATTAATTATAATAATTTCTAAAAGTAGGGTCATATTGTTTGTGACTATTTGTCAAGGAGCGCCCAAAGTCTTAATCCGGCCCTGTTCTTGCTCATAGTATCAAGAGAATAAAGAATCCTTAAATAAAGACGAAATGTTGAGCATTGATGAATTACTGAGTCAAAGATTATTTATTTGGTCCTAATCCTCTAATTTTATATGTATTTTCTTTTTTATTAAATAAATGATCATCCTAGTTTAAAAATATATATATTTATATATATAGAGATCTGGTGAAGAAAAAATATACAAATCTTTGCAACTTGCCGAGTTTTCGTTGTATTTTTAGAACATCTTTAGGGCTGAAGAGTTGTAGACTATTATTTAAATCTGTATCAGTCAATCGGAAGCCACTGCGGCCAAGTCCATAAAACGACAGTCAATAAAAATTAAAACTACTGAGAAAAACCGAAACAAGGAATAAAACCTTTTGTACCAAAAAGAATAAACTTAGTTTGCTGGATTAGAATTTACGAAAATTTAGAAATTTTCAAAAAGTGTACATTATCATATTAGTTTCTAAATGATTCATATATATAAAATATATTAATAACATTGAAATTAGAGTTATGAGTGATTTAAACTTATTTCGATGTTGCAATGTTATTTTAATGGTGATGATTTTAATAATGCCACGTGTGGAGCAAAACAGATTAAATGTGAATGATAAACAGTCTATACAACTCCTGAAGATGTTGTAAAGATACAGCAAAAAATAATTTTTAAGAAAAATAAAACCGACTTCAAAAAATTAAATGCAACAAATAAAATACAGTAAAAGGTATAAAATAATTATTATCTCTATTTAGTTACACAACTAAACGACGAAATATTAACATGAAATTACTTTTTTGGAAGTCGGTGCCAAACATATACCTTTTATGAGATCGCACTCGACGGATCTTACTTAGTACGATTGGAGGGTATGCTCGCTTATAGGTTTAGTTTGTTTGGCACCAGAAGCTTCAAAAAGTAGTTTCATGTTAATATTTCTGTCGTTAAGTTGTAATCAAATAAGATAATAATTATTTATACCTTTTAGTGTGTTTTATTTGTTGCATTTCTAATTTTTTGAAGTCGGTTTTATTATTTCTTAAAAAATTATTTTATTTTCTCTTTTAGTGATGTTATTAATAGTGATCATATCATCAGAACTTGACCAAATTAATATTGCACCATCCCTAAGATACCCCTTCGGATAAAAAAGAATCATCGAAATCGGTTCATAAACAAAGAAGTTAGGCCTGAACAAACCTAACAAAAAAGGTCTAATACCAATGAAAAAACGGAACCAATCGGAAGCTAGACTGAACTCCAATGCAAATTTTTTTTTAAATCGGTTCACAATTGGCGGAGATATGAGGTAATATAGACACACAAAAAAAATCTCCTTTTTTTTGAAGTCGGTTCAAAGCTCAGCACGTGAAAGAGATTTGTCTATTTTTTTCTTCTCCGACCATTATAATTATTATTAAGTGTTCGATCAATTTTCGCTGTATTCAAAAATTGTATAATAAAATTCATTAAATTGAAAAATATACATACCTCGATGTAAGAATATTTGATGAAAATTCAAAAATTAAATCAAGAAATTTTCCTTGACGATATTCGAAACTTTCGCCATCATCGATGTACAATCGACCAGTTGCTGTGCCCTGGAATAAAGAAATTTAACATGTGGGTTAAATTTAATAGATGATTTTTTTGTTTATAATAAAATTTTCTAAAACTATATTTTTATCTTTTATATTTCTAAGTGAAAAAGAGAAAAGTGCAATTAATTTCCAAATTATCTTATTAAGTTAAGGCGTGAAAGTATTATTTATTTTAAAATTTAAAGTAATGTGAATAAAAAAAATCATTTATCATTGTGTGTCATGTATAGTGCCGTATTATGAAGGGCCTATTGTAGGATTACATTTGGGCCTCCTTATTTTTTAAAATAAATATTACTAAGAAATAAAATAATGATCATTATTAATCATTTTAGTATTCTGGAAATTAACTTTTTTTCCATTTTTACTATGTGTTTATTTTATTTCGAGGACATTTTCTAGACAGGCTAGGCCCTGTGCGGGTGCACCTGTTCCACCTGACTAGTTACGGTACTTGGTCTGGGGTTCTTAACCTTTTTAAGACCGCGGTAGTAGTAGTAGTAAGTTACAAGTCAAATTGTTGACCGATCAAGTTTTATATTTATTGGAAAATAAATAATAATACTAATATTTCATATTTCATACTTGGAGACTAAAGATAATTTAAAAATTAATTGACAATCACTGATCATAACTATAAATGAAAACAGGAGATAAATAATGATTCATTTTTGAAAATTTATTTTTATTATTATATGTTTGATAGAGGCCCATGAGCTGTCAATGAAAAAGACGACCTTTGGTGGTTTATTTACTTGCTCAGTGGATGGTCGTCAGTTATTTAGATACTTCAGTCTCTTATTTATTATATACAAAACGACTACTTTAATAAATACTTTATTATTATTGTCTAAATTCCTGAGAATTACTAGCTGCTAGACCAGCCTTCGGTGGGCCTCCTGCTAGCCAAGGGGCTTCGCCCCCTTTGTCCAAATCCTGGCAGACACTTCCTCTCCTCCATCTCCAACCGCTCTCCATCCCACCGACCCTCTCCCCAACCCCTGAACTTCTCCCCCACCTCTGGCGACCCTCCCACCCAGTAAACCTACCCCTTGGACTTGCCACCTATGGACTTCGCATCCCCTGGACCCCACCTCCGAACTCCACATGGGGAGTATATATATATATATATATATATATATAGTATATATAGGTACAGATCTAGGCACGAATTCCCCTTAGTAGCCCCCTGGACTCCCACCCCCATGACTCCCTAGCCTTGGATCCCGTATATATGGATACAGACACAGGTACTTTAGAGGGCCCCTGGACCCCCCTGGACCCCCTGGACCCCACGTCCCACCTCCTGGTGGGACGGACATAGATAGATAGGTAGGTAGGTAGTTACAGAGGCAGGCACAAATGCCCTTTAGTAGTATGTGATTAAATAGCTAAGTAGATGAACATGATAAGCTACATTTTAAAAAAATGAATTTTTCCATTGTTAAGGAAAACATGGTGTAGGTTCTAGGTGAAATATTTCACCTCGCATTTATTTAATCAAGTATTTAAAATTTTTTGCTGGAAGGACATGTTAGGCATTCATTTTTTCAGGTTTTTTTGGTCAACAGTGGCTGTTTTGAGAAGATAAAGATGTTTTGTACATATATATAACATATAACAGTTATGAGACAAGTTAAAGTTGTTATAGGGAAATAAGGACTATATCTTTTATGCAGATAATTTATATTTTATTCCCTAACGTTTCGTCAACTTTGTTGAATTCTTCAGGGCTCAAATAGTTCAAGCACTTCCCTGCACTTATTTGTCATTTTTATAATTATCCTTTCTTAGTAAACATATCAAGGCAAGCCATCAACATCAATCTGATTGATAAAGAAAAAATTTTCAATTTGATTGATGTTGATGATTTGTCTTAACGTATGTTTACACAAGAAAGAATATTATAAAAATAACAAATATGCAGAGGAAGTGAACTATTTGAGCCTGAAGTAGTCAACAAAGTTGACAAAACGTTGAGGAGCTAAAATATAAATTATCTGCATAAAAGATATAGTCCTTATTTCCCTATAACAACTTTAACAATTTAATCGATGGACATAAATAATCAAAATAATATGAGACAATATTTCCAAATTTTAGCTATTGTAACTTGACACATTTATCCACTAAGCTCTTTCTTCATTTACGAGATAGCTATTGTTTTTTATAAATCAATGAAATATTCATCATAAAATTTAAAACTTTCTCTTAAAATTATAAAAATGAAACTTTTTTAATATTGTATTACGCGTGATCATAAAAAAAATTATACAAAAAGAAGATTAAGTAATTAAATTAACTTACATTAGTATTAAGGGCAACATATAATGTATATGGATCATTATGCATAAGAGTAGAGGCTCTACGAACACGGTCTTTCCTTGGAATAATAGTTCCTCCTCGTTGAAACACAGGAATCTAAAAAAAAAATTAAAATTTTAAATATTTTAAATATGTAGGTATAGGGCAAAAAAAATATCTTCTAGACCAGCGGTTCTCAACCACTGTGCCGCGGTACACTAGTGTGCCATCAAATTTTTATATCATTAAAAGTGTTCCGCGAGGAAAAAAAGGTTGAGACAACACAACACAACACTGTTCTAGACATTAAACTTTTTTTTTTTAGTGGCATCGGGAATAACGCCCATTTAGAGAGCACATCAGTAAAGTGTTAGTAGGGTTAGTGAGGGAGCCAAGTTTTAGACGGTAGAAATTTTATATGCTAGCCAGGCTCGAACCCGGGCCTCCCGAGACATTAAACTAAAGAATATAAAAATTATTATGTTCATTTCTATTACTATTATGATGTTGATTGATTAAACAAATTCAATCAGATTCAGAGAAACAAATAACCAAAATAAATGGGTGGTGAATTAATGGACAGGCAGCCAATGGATTATGAAATCTACAAATTAATTTATTGGAACGTCATTTTCAAAATTGACGTTTCCGAGAATCTTTCCACATTTTGGGTTTAAAATGGTCAACAAAGGAACCTTCTAGTCAACTACGAGCACTGTTAAAGGAGACAAGAAGGAGGTGGTTACCTTCGTTGACCCTTTTAAATACTGAAGGAGGGAAAATCCTCCGAAACGGTGGCTTTAAAACGGATGAAAATGACCTTCTGATAAATTATTTAATTAGGAATTTGTAGATTGAATTATCAATGGACTGCCTCTCCATCAATTCACCATTGAATTCTATAAGTCCGTCTCTAAAGAAAATTATTTTAATATAAAAAATACTATTTTTTAATGCATCAAATGCAAGAATGCACAAAGTCAAGTACGGCGGAACGATCTTAGGCCAGTGGGGTCAAAACTTGGAAAGTGACGTAGGCCTATCGGGGGTCTGGGACCCTCTCCCAGAAAATTTTGAAACAAATTGGTACAATTTAACGCATTTTTAAGCTGTTTGTAGCTGTGGTTTTATTGAAAGCTGAAAGAAAAAAGAGTTCAAATTTTTGTTTGTAGTTATAATGCTTGAGTTTGGGTTCAAAAAGTAATAAAATAAAATGAAATTAATTAGTAATTACTACTAATCCTACCTATTTAAGTAAAATGAATAATTATTAGGCTAACGTTAGGGTGCAAGGTTTTTAGGTTTTGTTAACGCAAACAGATAATAGTATAACATTAATTTTATAACCAAAAATTTGGCAACAAAGTTGTTTTTGGGTAAATTAACCGTTTCTTTCTTTAGGAGGTCCGCTGACCCCCTTGACAAATTCCGAGGGGGTTAGCTGACCCCCCTGACTCCACGGTTCCTTCATCCCTACACAAAGTAGATGCAGTGCCCTTAGATTTTGAAATTACATTGCTTAAGAGAGGAGAAGAGAGATCAAGCAAAAGGGTAGAGAAGCATTTCTCTGAGCAACTGGGTCTTGAAGGATTCAAGATTATAAGTGTCGGGAAAGATGGAGGCTGGGAGGCACTCAGTTGAGCAATAAATAGATAATAATAAAAACAATTTTTTAATGTACTTACAGTATGGAGATCAACAAAATAGGTGATGAAACTTCCTCCTGGATATTTAGTGTTCAGATGAATGTCATACCAAACCTCGGTAGCTCCAGGTAGGAACACAGTCACTGAGTTTACATCAGGCTCAAGGACTGGATGGACGAGCAAAGCATCTCCTAAAAAATAGATTTACGAAAATTAATATTGGATATTTTTCAAAGACTTATTGATTGTAATTTGTAATTATTTTGACTCTATTTCTGATAATTCATTGAATTATAATATTGAAAAAACTATGTTGTTGAATGTGGGCCATGTGAAAGAGAATGATGTTTTTGATCCCTAATTTTTATCTATGTAGGGGAAAATTGATGTAATTGAAAAGATTTAGTGTGCTGAGAGTAGCAGAGTTATCGATTCATAAAGGGAAATCAATGAGGTTGTCCTCTGCTTAATGCAAATAAACATACATGTAAATAACGAATAGATATTAAAAAATGTATTTATTTTTTATTTATTTAAAATGTATACAAACATAGGACCGTGGGTCCCAAAAGTGTACAACACTTAAGTTACTATAAGTTGAAAAACTTGGCAAAAGTTTATACCAATAAAAAATTAGAAGGTTTGGTATGACATTCATCAAGAAAAATTAAAAGACATAAAGGAAATAAGAGTAAGGAATATCAGTTATTGGGATCCATAAAGAAAGAAGTCCTTGAGAGCGTCAACAGTCGAGCTTGCATGAAATTTGGCTGTAAGTTCATTCCAAAGCCTTACACACGCCAATTTGAGGGAATGAAAGAAATTATTTGTTTTAAGGTGCACCTGCACTAGAGTTGTTTTCATGGAGGAGCGACCGATGACAAAGAGATATTCTAAATATGAAGGGCAATTGAAGTTATCAAAATTTAATAGCTTATAAATTGCCACACAACATTGATTGAGATAGACGGGATTTTAGAATCAGTTTTTATCTTGATCAGCAAGGTGGCTACGAGCTTTTAGATTTAAGACATAACGGGTACATGCATTTAAAGATATTTCTAATCTTTTGACTGATTTACTGTCGAGGGAGATTGAAAAAATCATGTCACAATACTCGTTTGTTATTTGGCTAGCTTGCTATAACAACAAAACGAATTTATCTATCCAATCGGGTAGAGAACCCATGACAAATAACAGATAAAATACTTATAATTAAAAAGACTGATAATGAAGGTCAAACCTTCGGAATTATAATCTATAACAAATAAATTATTTATTAATTCATTATAAACATTATTTGCATCAAGTAGAGGACAACTTCATTGATTCCTCCGTATGAAAATTGACGAATTCAGTTTTTATTCATTTAGTTGTAGCCTACTACCTATTCATGTGCCAAATTTTAAGTAGGACATGTAAAGTTTTGATAATAAATTAGTGAGACAGTGAATGCCAAAATTTGCGATTTTCCACAATTTCTATCTCCGGAATTGTTTGAGACTAAAGCTTGAAATTTATCACAGAGTCATGATTAATGATGAAATAAGTATTAACAATATATTCAATTATTTTGATTAGTTATGACCATCGATTAAATTATTAAAGTTGTTATCGGGAAATAAGGGCTATATTTTTTAGGCAATAAAATATAAATTATTTGGATAAAAAATATAGTCCTTATTTCCCGATAACAACTTTAATAATATATTTAATTTTCATATTAGAAGTTTAATGACAAGAAGGCGTGTGTGAGATATGATAAAATTAAATGTAAAAACATAAATTATAAAAGAAATAAAAATTGATTAATCTAATATACCTAGCATGTATTCATCGTCGATTGTAAAAGTGGATGGGTCGTTTGGATAATGTACCCAAAGAGGACGCATGACAGGAGCTCCGGTTTGTTCATGTTCACGGAAAAGAGTGTACCTGAAAGGGAATAAATGCAATTAGAGATTTCAGGTTTAATAAATTAATATAAACAGGGCCAGCTCAGACGTCAAGACTTCGGGATTTTTCCCGACACCTCGCTACTTCAGAGCTCTAACAATTGCCCAGATTATAAACTGAGTGCAGTGTGAGTACCGTATATACAACAAATGGGTTCAAAAAATAAACCCCGTAAAAAACATGTTAATATCGATTTCACGAAAGTGCCGATTTTGATGGTTGTAATCTATTTTATGAGTTAAATCTTTGTCACAAATTATTCAAAAGTATATATAATAACTACATTAGATTCCCTAAAACAAATTTGCAAAGATAATAAATAATAAGGTTATATATAGAGGATAAAGAATTATGTTAACAGCACCAATGTTCAGGTAAACGGAGTTTTCTTAAATTAAAATTGATTAAAAATTATTTAAGGTCAAGTATATGCGGCAAGAAAGATTAGAGAATATTTGAATATTGCTCTCATCTGTGGAGAGGGGCCTCCAAGCATTCTCTTAATACCTTAGATGCAATTCAGAGGCGGGCTATCAGACTGATAGGCGATCCCGCATTAACTGAAACTCGACTCCCTAGCTCATCGTAGATCTGTCTCCGCCCTCTCCCTTTTTTATAGATATTACCATGGCTTTTGTTCTGATGAAATAAAATCGATAATCCCACCAAAGGCTTCATTTTCGCGAAATACACGATTTTCTAAGATTCAACACCCCTATGCGCTTAAACTGGATATTAATCGAACAAACGCATACGCCAATTCATTTATCCCTATGACATCTAGAGACTGGAACTCTCTTCCCCCGACCGTCTTTCCAGCAAATTATAACCTTGAATCTTTCAAGACCGGCACCCACAGATACCTTCGACTGCTACCCAATCCCTAAATCCCTTCTTATCTTCACGATACAAGGGTCCACCGCTGACTACAGAGGTTGTACCTTCTTGGTGCAACTTCTTCTTGTATCAATATCATTATAAAAAAAGAGGGAGTCGCTATGCAGTCAAAAGAACAGAAAGTAACAAAAGAAATACATTTCAAACATGTGATCGAGCAATTAGTTATAAAAAAGTTGCAGTAGAAGAAATACAAAAATTTTATATATGAATTTTATGAAATTAAAAATATAACTAGAAATACAAAAAATGTATTTATTTGATATTAAAGAAATAAATCATTAATAAATTATGTTATGCGTTTTTTCTTTGGAGGTCCCGTATATAATATTTTTCAAAGTTCTCGCAAAACCCCCAGTCGGCTTTAATATAAAAATATATCGTGCTCATCAAGATAGTCATCCAAGTTTAATTACGAACACGGCACCAGAGGAAGAAATTAGTAGAGAAAAATATTAATTAGGAAGAAATCCAATCTTTTACTTAGAGAAAAGACAATATTTTTATGTACTTATTATTATTAGTATAGGTACTTAGACCATATACGATTATAATTTTCTATTTTTATAATAAAAACCAATAGTCAATTTCCAGGCAGCGTGGATGCCTCGTCCAATTTTATCTTTATAATCTATATATATAAAATTAAGGTTTTGTCTGTACATTGCTCCAAATCACGCCAAATTTTGGTTGCACCCGTTTCAAGCAAAGTTATGTACGAAAACACCCTCAACAAAATTTATGTCTGTCTGTATGTATGTATGTCTGTCTGTTTCGGTGGTTTCCGAAAAGTTGCTCACTATTCACGTAAAAACGGCTGAAGGGATTATTATGAAATTTCATATTTACATCAGATGTCTTCTAACTTACGTTTTTAGCTATATAACGTTTTGATATTTTGACCCCAGAAGGGGGTTTGGGGGGTGCGCACGAATGAAAATTATCAAATAACTCCTAAACCATTAACCCTACGGCAAATTTTATAATAAACAAAGTTGTAGGGGATGTGATTTCTGACAACTTTTGTTTGTGGGGGCGGGGGTTGGGAACGGGTGCGGGTGGGTTTCGGGGGGGTGGTGGGTGGGAGTGGCGGGTGAGGGTGGGGTTCGAGGGCTGGGGTCTAGGGGGTGCCCCCTGGCTAGCAAGAGGGCCGCCAAAGGCGGGCCTTGCAGCTAGTTATAAATGAAATAAACAATTTTTATTTGAGAAATATTAAATAAGGAATAAGTAATGGTTAAAAATTATATTCTAGAAAAATAATAAATAAAATTTTTACCAATATGGTAATAAGGCATAACGTTCCCGAATTGCTTCACGAACAAGTTTAGTTGTTGAATCATCATAGAGCCAAGGTTCACGACGTTTCGTATCGATGTGGGAATGTGCTCGGAAAAATGGTTGATAGACAGCCGCCTAATCAGGAAAAAAAATATTATTTAATTATTAAGTTATGTTTCATGATGTAAATTGAAATATTACTAAGAGAAACAAAAGAGGTTGTCCTCTGCTTGATGCAAATAAACATATACACATATATATCAAGATGATATATCTGTATATATATTATTTATTTGTTTGAGACTATAGTTTCGAAGACTTGGTCTTCATCATCAGTCTTTCTTCAATTATAATCAATAAGTTTTCAATATCCATATGATATTGACTCCATGAAAAACATTTATAATTGAAGAAAGACTGATGATGAAGACCAAGTCTTCGAAACTATAGTCTCAAACAAATAAATAATATATATACAGATATATCATCTTGATATATATGTGTATATGTTTACTTGCATCAAGCAGAGGACAACCTCTTTGTTTCTCTTTGTGAATCAACAACTCTGCTACTCTCGGCAAAACAAAAACTTTTCAATGAAATATTACTTCTTGGAAATCGGGAGAAATTTTTTTTTAATACTTTCTGCTATGTTCAACTTTCATTCGAGGATTCTTCGACTTCTAAACTAGACTATAAGTCAGAAGCGGTCGCTAAGAGCCCATGAGCCAGAAGGGGCTCAGCACTGAATATAATATTATACTATAAGCTATTGAAAAATTTATTAAATAAATAATAGCCATAGGGAGATTTTTGTTTTAAAACACTAAAATCCGCCATTGCTATAAATTATCATAGTCAAACTACAAGCCTTGCAACTTACATATTATTCCAATTTCCAATCATTCACAAATAGTACATATTTTTTAATCCTTTATATCGGGTGAGTTTTTTTATCTTGAGACAGTCTTATAACTCAAAAACAGTGCATTATATGAAAACGAGTTTCAAATAAAAGTTTATTTATATCAGGGGGGAAATTAAACTACGCTATTGTTTGTCGACCAGGAACAAGCTTTCAAGGGTATTTTGAGGTCAAGTTCTGTTTTTTAAATGGAAACCTAAGTATATGTTTCTGTAAATATTCTGAATCTACCATAAAAAACTGAACAACTTTTATTAGGACTATTTTTTTATACGACATCAAATAAACAAAATACATGAATCATTCGATCTCAAAAAAATCTTAATAATTATTTTTTTTGTTAAATTGAAGGGTTGTTTTTGTCACAAATATAATAAAACAATAATTTCACTAATTATTTGAATTATTTAATTGATAAACTATACAGTTTCGGTCACCACTGGTTGACCATCCTCAGTAGTTATATCTCGTTCAAGAACCGGAATTTGTCATTTCACATGAAACATTCATTCCCAAATCTTCAATACAGACACAATACACAATTCATTACATTCAACTGTATATAGCAACAATTTATAAAAACATTTATCACTGAACCAGAGTCTATTTTGAATTCAGTCTGGTTCAGTGATAATTGTTTTTATAAATTGTTGCTATATACAGTTGAATGTAATGAATTGTGTATTATGTCTGTATTGAAGATTTGGGAATGAATGTTTCATGTGAAATGACAAATTCGGTTCTTGAACGAGATAACTACTGAGGATGGTCAAACTGTATAGTTTATCAATTAAATAATTCAAATAATTAGTGAAATTATTGTTTTATTATATTTGTGACAAAAACAACCCTTCAATTTAACAAAAAAATTTAAATCAAGTCACTCAAGTTCTGGAAGAATTTTAATAATTAATAATTATTCTTAACAATTATTCAACTTAATTATTAAATAATAATGATTAAATAATTAATTATTAAATAAATATTTATTAAATCGAAAAGTCACAACAATGAAAATAAGTGTTTATAATGATATTTAAACTTCGTTATACTCAGATTTAAGAGATTATGTTCTACTTAATAGAACTAGTTAAAATTCTTGAGTTTAAAAGAGTTTATTTCTTGTGTCAATTCAGTAGATAGTTGTATTGTATTACTATAATAAAAATGGAGCATTTTTTGATGAAGACAGAATTGAAATGGTCTTAATTAATGGAATCAAAAGAATAGGTTTCTATTTGAAATAAACAAGTTGGGAACAATTACAAGGAGTTAAGCCAAGAAAAAAAAATATAACAAGCCTAAACTCCAAAACTTTTAACATAGAACATTATAAATCAATCCCTTTGTATAAAATAAAGTAAAAAGAAATACCTATGTACCGTTTGTGATTGATTGGGATGATTTAGAAGTTGATAATAACACGGGTCGATAAAAATTAAAAAAATATTTCTCCATTTAAATCTAACAATGGATTCCAGTAGAGTTTTCTACGCTGATTATCATGCAATTTCCTGAATTTTTATTACAGGTCAGAGTTTTGAGATATTATCGGTCAAAATTACGAAAAAGGCCATTTTGACCTATTTTCGAGTCCCATTAAATATTAAACAGCAATATTTGAAATCAAAATATTTTGTTGACGTAATAGAAAACACCTTCCTCATTGATTTTCAAATTACCCCATGTTTTTAGCTAAATTAGAACTCGAGTCATAACTAAATACCTAAGACCTTATATTTTTATCTATATGTTTATTATCCTTAGGTAGTTTTAGTTTTTTAGTTATACCTCGAGTTCTAATTGAGCTACAAACAAGTTCTCTCTATTTAAAAACTCTGACGTGTTGTAAAAATTCGAGAAATTGCATGAAAATCAGCCTGTAAAACTAGTGAAATCCATTGTTAGGTTTAAGGGAAAACAATTTTTGTCGAACAGTGTAATTAAACCTAAGAATCCAAGGTTTGTTTATAATTTGAGTACGATTATTTATAATCTAGTTTAGAACCTTAAGAAGCCTAAATTGGAAATGAAATGTCACAGAAGAAACATTACAAGTATTAAAATATTTTTGTTCCCGATCCCTAAGGACTGATATTAAAAAAAATATTATTTTTAAATTAATGAATAACAAAAAAGTACTTTTGCCGGTGTATACTTGTCTCACCTGATACCAACGAGTGAACAGTTGTGCGTCTGGATATTTAAAGAATCCGCCGACATCAGCTCCGCAATTGGAGTAGCCCACAACTGACAGAGAGAGACACATCGGGATGGTGATGCGCAGATGACTCCATTCGGCCGCATTATCTCCAGTCCACATGGCAGTGAATCTTTGCGAGCCAGCAAAGAATGCTCGGGTCAAAACGAAAGGTCTCAATCGCCCTTGAGATCGTTCTAAAAGCCCTTCGTATGTAGCTTTGGTCTAAAAATTCAAAAAAAAAAAAATACACTTTAGTAATATATTAATCGAAATAATAAATAAACTGCAACGGATCGTTGCTAAACTTTATCTAAAGTCATTTGAAATATCAATATGTTTATTCCTTTATTATTAATCAGATATCACTGCCTATTTGCGGTCCATATTTAAAACAAAATAATAAAGAATTTAAAAAAGTACTATCTTACTCTAGAGTAAAGTACTTTAAAATATAATTTTACTAAAAACTTTATTTAATGTTTTTTGTGGTCCCCAAGGTCCTAAATTAGCAGATTAAATTTCATCAAGATTGGTTAATTCATTTTCAAGATATTTAGAAAAAACTAAAAAAGTACTAATGTTTGCTGGCCGATATGTACCAAAAGCGCTTCATTTTGTTAAAGTAATGAGAGATTTTCAATTTCATTTCAATCGGTGCAACGGTGTGGAAAAAATCGTGGACGAAAAAAACGTCCACACACAAACATCCATCCGCATAGACTAAATGAAAAAATCGCACTTTTTGGCCTCTGGATGAGACCCCATGTAATTTTTGGCAAAACCGTCACGTACTAAAATTCAACCTAATTGAATACTACAATTTATGACTTTAATTGAGACCATGGGTTTCGTAGTCTTTACCAGAGGAGCCTTTAACCGATGACAATACTTTACCCATGCTTAGCATTGGATAAAATAAAAAAGAAACGAAACAGTTCAAATTTGTTTATTTTTCTGAATTCTCTCTCGGGCGAGCCTAGTATTAAATTCACGCAAAAAAATTTTTGTCCAGTGTTTTTAAAAATGTCTGAAATGTGGAGAAAAATCATTTTCAAACATGATTTTTTATCTGTGTGTCTGGATTCAGAAATCCAGGATAATTTAAGATCGAAAAATCGTAGAAAGTTCTTTCTTGTGCTAAAATGTTTGTATTTTCAATGGGAAGAAGTGAATAGATTTTGGACTTTCTAGCTTTAGAACTTCTGGTTCAAAAATAGAGAATGCAGAATTTTTTGAATGACTTTATTGTAATTTTAAGTCAATGTATTTATAATATAAGCATAAATGAACAATGTATATTTAAGTTTATTATTAATTACTTATAAGGGCGCCTATCGTAAATAAGTTTTCGCTTTTTTTGTTATTTAATAAAGGTGCGAGTGAGCGATTTTTCCAATAGAAATCTGATCCAAGAAAATTACTAAAAAGAGCGCGGATGGAATTATTTCTCTTCCTTTAGAGCTAATGCATTGCAAATAGAAGTCCAGACCTGTTTTACATGATTTGAGATTAATTTCCTCAATTTCTATTATTCTAGGAACCTTTCCCTATTTCATCAAATTTCTGAATTGCATTCAATTGCAAGAAAAAATATAATATTTGAAAAGACAATTAATCGAGGTTTTAGAGGGGAAACTCTTTAATTTGCATTACAAAAATGCTGGTGTTTTATGTTTTATTTATAAAAATAATCAATTTAGATGTAGAAATTGGAGGCATTGGAGGACTCTAGGTAAGTAAAGTTAATTTAACTCCACAATACTTACATATAGAAATCCGTTAATATTATGGACATCGCGATGCTCCCAGCCGCCGGTATGAACACAATCCTTGTTCATGGTGACCTCAGGTCCGCTAAAAACACTCGGCTCATTCATATCATTCCAAATATAAACATCTTTAGTCGATCCTTTATAATTCTCAAAAAGATAACGTGATTTATAGTAATCACTGACGCGAGGATTAAAGAAATCCAAATAAGAAGACGATCCTGGCCAGCACCAACCTTCAAAATATATTAAAAAAACAAACAAACAATTTAGTAAATTAAATTATAATATGAGAATTAATGTAGTATATATGTTTAGCGTCGATTCTTTAAATTGTTTCACGGCCTAGGGATTGTTCAATTTCAGAGTGTTTATTCATTTAGGATGTTGCAACGATTCGTCAATTAATCAAAGAGTATCTGGCCACCGAGCGATGCTCGGTAACTTTTTGCTTCAGTTAAAAGCTATATATTAATCCCCGAACCCCCTTCGCCCCCCGGACCCCCACCACTCTCACCTCCTGCACCCCTCCACCTATCGACCCCCACCGTCACCTCAACCCTCGCCCCCTCACCAAGTTTTTGCATTTCAAGCCTTGTAGTGGCCCACAGATTATGTGTATATATGTATAAGTATATAAATAAATACCGTATAATAATTTTTTTAAATTAAATAACAACTTTTGAGTCCATCAATTAAATTGCCAATTCTAATACAGAAAAAATACGTTTGAGGGATTCAAAATTCGATTTTTAATCAATTAAATTTTTTATAAATTTTATTAAACCTATTATTTTACATTAATTAATGTATACATTGTATTTTAGCTTCGATTCCGGAGATTGCTTCTCCACCATCGAGTGTCCTTATTCATCTTTAGTCCTTGTTTTTAATAAGAGGAAAAATCTAATTAGATAAAAAAACCTCTTTTCCGATAATTATTTCAATTCCATTATTCCCCAATCAAGTCGATTGGTTTCTCCATCCCTTCCTCCCTCCTATCCTAATCCAATCAATCAATTAAATTGTCTAACTTTTAATATATATAATAATATTTGTAATGATCTATTAGTGGAATTTAAAATTAAAAAACCAATTAAAAATTAAAAGTGAAATTGAATAAAAATGTAATTATACATTTTTATCGAGACAACCACCTGTGAATAATTATTTCAATTAACAAAAAACCCATCAAAAACAGCCTAGCCAAGATGAGACCGTGACAGATCGAATGTCCAACACAAAACATATATGGGATGCGAGACATTTAGAGAGGTCAAACAGCTGGCGGGAGACAGAGCCGAGTGGAGACGGGTGGTTGCATCAAATCAGTCTTAGGACTGTATACTCAATGATGATGATATATATATATACGCTTATTTGAATCAAGCATAGGACAACCTCATTAATTTTTCATTAATTTGCTTAGAGTTTAACACGAGAAATGTGAGATCTCGGTTTCACGTCCTGACTTATTCTGTACAAAATTTCTTCCTTAATTTTCTAATTTAATATCAAGTAATTGAAAATTAGCAGGCTTATGGTCAATTAATTTAATTCTTCTTAATTAATTATTGTTTTCGGCACTTGATTCGGCCTTTATCAGAGTAAATAATATTATTTTATATTAAAACAATATCATTCAGATTGATGAAGTTGTGATTAACAATGAAATATCATATTAACAGATAAAATTGTTGAAAATTCATAAAGAGAAACAAGGAGGCTGTCCTCTGCTTGATGCAAATAAAATGTTGAAAATTACCTGTTCACCTATTCGTGAAACTACTTGAATAGAAATTAAAATATATATTTTACAAATAAAAAAAATACATATATATTACCTTCAAAATCTTTTCCATCTTTATTCTTAATATAATAGCCATTTTGTTCGGCATCATTATGTAAAAAGTAGCCGCCGTCTCTTTTAATATGTGGGTCGACAATAACTACCAATTTACGTCCTCTAGTTGTTAAATTTGATATCATTTCAAGTGGATTGGAAAATTTGATTAGATCCCAAGTAAAGTATCTAAAAAGAATGATGAGATAGTGAAAAATTAAAAAAAATGAACCTCACTGTTTCATTTTTTAAGAAATAAATTGGATTAAAAAATTAAATTAAAGATTGTTATCTGATGTACAGTGTGGGGCAAAAGTAATCACCCTATTGGAAAACGCTATAAGAAATGTAATCACCCGATGTTCTTTTGTGGTATTTTTTTTAATGAAAAACTTTGGTTCTGCTTGTGAAATTTGTTTATTTAATCCATTAGAATTTATTCCATCAAGTCGAGAAAATGATATCGCCCAAGTGGCCGCCGCCAGAGTTGATGACCATACGGGCCGTTTTATGGCATTTTCCATCACTCTTGCCAGAACTTCGGACGACAGGTTCTCGCATTCCTGGCGAATATTCTTCTTAAGGGCTTCAAGAGTCTGAGGCTCGTTGACTTAAACCCGCGACTTCAAAAAACCCCATGAAAAGAAGTCTGGAACGGTTAAATCGGGTGATCTAGCCGGCCAGTGCAAATCACCAAAACAAGAGATTAAGCGACCCGGAAATAAACTCATCAACTCTGGCGGTGGCCACTTGGCCGATATCATTTTCTCGACTTGATGGAATAAATTCTAATGGATTACATAAACAAATTTCACAAGCAGAACCAAAATTTTTCATTAAAAAAAAAATACAGCAAAAGAACATCGGGTGATTACTTTTCTTATAGCGTTTTCCAATAGGGTGATTACTTTTGCCCCACCCTGTATTAAAATTTTTTTATAAATTTCAGATTCTGATAATATAGCATAATCGATAGTTTTTAATTGATAGCTACATAGAATGAACCATCAAATGAAATTTACCCCTGAAAAGTCCCTATCAAGAAGAGTGGTAAATTCTTTATTAAAAGGTATAAATAAATAAATTATATGAGAACTTATAGATTTTTACAACTGGTATTATTGATTTAGAAAGAAAGAGAAAATTAAATGACAGCAACACGGTCATTTCAAAGAAGTGATTTTAGTTTAGATATTAAATAAATAAATTATAAGGTGTATAAATATGTTTCCGCCGTGTTTAATCAAAAATTGGGTATTTATTGGTAAAGAACGCAACCTTAAGTTTTATCAAAGTATTGTCTATCGCTTGCCACTACATTTTCCGATCTTTCTGGCAGCATATGGATACCGCTTAGGAAGAATGCTTCATCTTTTGAGGCTATCCACGAATCGACCCAATTTTTGGTATCTTCATATGTTGTGAAGTGCTGCTCAGACAGGCCATGCGCCATCGATCGAAACAAGTGGACATCAGAAGAGGCAATGTCTGGTGAATATGGGGTAAAACTTTCCAATTGAGTGTTTCCAAATAGGTTTTTACCGGTTTTGTGAAAAATGGGCATTCAACGTTTCTCGACGTCAGTTCATATGGAACACAATTTCCTTGTTTTTGAATTATTCCCAATGATTTCAACCTATGTGAAATTGCTTAGTGGGTCACTCCTAATGTATGTGTAAGTTCTTCTAGCGTTTGGCACGAATCTTAGTCCGATAATGCTTTCAATTCCACGTCTTCGTACACTTTCGGCCTTCTGCTAGGTTCTTTTTCTTCGATGTCAAATTCACCCTTCTTAAACTTTTGAAACCACTCACGTCAACCTCTCTCACTTAAAGCAGCTTCACCATATGCTTCTACAAGCAATGGATGGGCCTCAGCTGCAGATTTTTTCAAATTGAAGAAGTAAATCAAAAGTTCTCACAAATGACGCTTATTCGGCTCAAATCTCGACATTTTCGAACACAAAAAAATATAATATACGGATGAAAATTCACTAAGATTTCAAGGTTATATTGTTAACAAATATACAACCTTACGATAATTAAGTTTTAATCGAGGGGTGAGCCGCGACCTAATATACTGTACACCTACTTCCACTTGTACTTCCAAATATTTCCAAGAAATTCCAAATATTTCCAAGTAATTCCAAATATTTCCAAGTAAAGTATTTCCAAATATTTCCAAGTATTTCCAAATATTTCCAAGTACTTCCAAATAGTTCCAAGTACTTCCAAATATTCCCAAATACTTCCAAATATTTCCAAGTTCTTTCAAATGTTTCCAAGTACTTCCAAATATTTCCAAAGAGGTGTACACCTACTTCCAATCGCGGATCACCCCTCGGTTTTAATTCTGACAATTTTAATCATAACTTACTGGTGGTACCAACTTTGTCAAAAGGTGGAAACTTATTTGTATACATTATACATTTTTGAAGTTATTTTTTCAAAATTAAATGTTTGTGTATAATTTTCAAACACAGAGAATATTATAATTAGACTGCCTTTGATAAAAACATATTAAATTTGAATTAAACGATGTTAATTTATGGAAAAATAAACATGAAAAAAGCCCTATCTGGGAATCAAACCCATACGGGCAAAGTATAGTAGTTGTTAGTAAATTCAATATTTGTAATTTATTTATTCTAATCATCATTATTTATTTATTATATTATTATTTCAGATAGTAAAATGTTTAAAGAATATTCTAAAAGAGTTATTTTATCAAAATAAACTAAAATAAAGTATTTTTTGTTGTCTGTGTGTTCGATATCCAGCCACATGACATCAAGTGGAATATCATGTTCATCAAATTTATGATGGACGTTGTTGACATCATCTTGGTCAACATAATTCCAACGTGATTGATGGTATCCAAGCGAAAACATCTAAAAAAAACGTAATATTTTCATAAGAAAATCAAGAGTTCAAAAAGTTCAAAAATGTGGTAAATATATTCGTTCCAAGAAAAATGAAAGTATGCTTCAAATGATGAATGTTTAGAAAATAGATTCTAAAAATGGTATGATGCAAGTTCTCGCTTTTATTTGACTGATATGCATATTCTTTCATTTCTGTCTTCCCATGAACTTAAATATCTGAGGAAAATATTTTAGGAATCAATCCCCTGTGTCTTAACGTGTTTCTTATCTTTCAGAATGTTCTCTTTTCTCTAATTCTATCGATAACTTTTCATTTATTATCTTCAACATTCTCTTATAGAAGGCCAACCTTAGCTGTCTGGGCGCCCCGAGGGAGATATTTTATATTATTTTTTATTATTAACTAACATTTTGGTCTCGAGTTGCGGTCAATGTTTACATCAAAGAAAAGAGTGCCTATCGTATCAATTATGCTAAAAATTATCTTATTTTTGGAAGTCAATTGTAAATTTAAAATGTTCTGTATATTATTGAATTATAATCATATATAATTAGAAAATTGAACTTTGAATTTATTTAAAACTAGCTGACGCCGAGCCGGCGTCACCTAGCCCCTGGCGGGGAGCGTCTCGTTTTATGGTTAAAATTTATAAAATTGTTCCCTTAACCAAAAATAATATTGACAGTTGAAAGATTTCCAAAAAGTTATTATCGGCCGTCTTGTTTGTTTGCTTTTACCCCCACCCCCCAGAGAGGCGCTGGCGTTGTTTTCTCGAAAAAAATATTTTTTACATGCCACAGGTGTGATATCTATAAAAAACACTATATATAAAAACACTTTTGTATTTGAATGGAATTTTGTGTGAAAATTTCAAGGAAATCGGTGAAGAGCTTTCGGAGATCCTTCAACGTATCACTTAAGCGTAACAGTATATTTTTATTTATATAGATAGATAGTTATTTGATAAAAATAATGAAAATATAGGCAAGTTAATACCAACATTTATTTAAAAAATAAATTATCATTTTAATTTGAAGAAAATAATTCTGAGTTAAGATATTTTATGGAAAATTTCCAATTAATCTTTCTCAACTGATTAATTCGGGGGTCAATCGCGGCGCCCATTGTCCCTGGCGCCCTGGACGACCATCCGGGTTGTGTAACCTCCTTCCTAAAGCCCCTCTGATATTAAATTATATTATTATTATATAGGTGTTTTAGGGCGCATCAACGACAAGGGTTATTAGCGCCTCAAATACAAGACAACCTAGAAACGTCTTAAATAAATAGTATCACAGTCTAAGGACAAATAAAATAACAAGATAAATTTTATAAAATAACAACAAAATAGAGCTATACAAAATAACAACAAAGATAAAACTATATAAAATAACAACAGAATAAGACTACAATATATAAGCAGAAATAAACTATAAAAAATAACAATAAAAGCTGTAAAGGGGCTAAGTTAAACCTTATAGAATGGCTTTGCAAAGACTCCCTTTTTTCAAAATTATCCATTCATACAGAGAGATCCGTGCTAAATATTAATTTGTATCAACAAAGAATTTATAGGTCCAAATCTAAGATTTTAATAGAAATATGTTTACATTGCATATCAGAGGGCTTCTTCCAATATAAGCCGTTTATTTTGAAAGTGCCATAAGTCCAATTTTGAAAAAAAAAATGTATTAAGGTAGTTCTTTCACAAATGCAAAAATTCAAGAAGTCTTCGAAACTTGGAATATAAATCATTAAAAGCATAATAAACACACTGTTAAAATTTGAAGACGATTTACCACATCAAACATGAAATAATTGCAATTAAAAATGGAATTTTTTACATATGGTAGATTGGGAAAGGGTGGGAAAATGATAATTATTTTTTTTCATTGAAGGACTTTCACCATCTTGATGAAAAACTAATATTTGTTAGAATAATATATTCGGAGTAACTTAAAAAAATTGAAATTATTTACCTCGTAGTTTTGATAAAAAATAAAAACATATTTGGGCGATTATTTTTAGTGGATAAGATCAATGGCTTGGAAACGATCCATTCATAAAGAGAATATAGTAGTGTAAAAAGTACAGTCACGTTAAAAAACATAACCTAAAATTTTAGCACCGTTCATATTTATAAATACATATAAATATATGTATTTATAAAAATATAAATATCTCGAAATAACAAAAAAATGGACTTAAGCCACTTTTAAAATAAACGGCTCATATATCTGTTATTTCTCATGGGTTCAAATACCCGATTGGATGTGGATAAATTCGTTTTGTTGTAATAGTAAGCTGGTCACATCACAAACAAATGATTTATTGCATCAAGCGGAGGACAAGCTCATTGATTTTTTCTTATGACTAAATGTATGGATATCATACTTGAGGAAGAGGTGCTGCTCCAGTAAGGTGAGTATATTGCCTAAAGAAATCCATTGGACGGGGTCCAAGCATTAAGAAGACATCCATTATTCCAGTTTCAGACATAAAGTGGGCATCCACTTGAGGGGGTTCGTTGGCTCCAGAAACAAAGTTAACAATTGAAGAGACCATGTTGCTACCTCCACTTCCAAGAATATCGACCCAAGTTTCAGCTGAATTAAGCCAAAAAACTCCTGTTGTATGTTTTAGTCTAAAAAAACAATAGAAAATTAATTTTCTTCTATTTAATTCAAGGTTTTTTAAGATTGGTTAAGAAAAAATTGGTATGGCATACACATTAAGTTCTCTTTGAGGGTGCATTGATGTAGGAAAACAACAGAGAGAAAATACCTGTTTACTAATTGACAACTTGAAAATATGTATTGGACAAAAAGAATATATTATGTACAATTGGAACAACGAGGAAAAGATTATAGTTTGTGTCTTCTGCTTAATTGCTTAATATAAAAATATATAAATATTTGGGGGGGGGGGGGGGGGGCAAAAAATGAAAATATATGCTCTTGTACCAAACTCAACCAAATTTTGTATACATAATCAGTGGGCCCCCAGCAGTCTAAAAATGCAAAAACTAACCGCCCAAAATGGAGGGGGTGTAGGGTCAAAAAATGAAAATATATGCTCTTGTACCAAACTCAACCAAATTTTGTATACATAATCAGTGGGCCCCCAGCAGTCTAAAAATGCAAAAACTAACAGCCCAAAATGGAGGGGGTGTAGGGTCAAAAAATGAAAATATATGCTCTTGTACCAAACTCAACCAAATTTTGTATACATAATCAGTGGGCCCCCAGCAGTCTAAAAATGCAAAAACTAACCCCACTCCCCTACATGATTATAAATAATTTTATTAAATATTAAATATAAGTGAAGGGCCAGGTTGTATGGTAAAGTCAAGTGGATGGTCACACGTCAGCTTATTTTTTATAATACAATTCAATAGAATTCTATTCTATCTAATTTTTTTGGGAAGACAAAAAATATATATTTCTCAACACCAACAAGCACTGATAAAAAGTCAGAAGAAAAATTGTTAGATGTTTCCTTAATTGACCCTGAAGAAAGAGGGTAAATTCTCCGAAACATTGGTGCAAAAGTGTCAAAAGAAAGGGTTCCAATAAATTTTCTTTTCTTAGATTGCCTTCCATTTAATCCTCACAATTATATTTATCAGTCTGTCTCTGAGAAAACACATCTAATAAAATATAATTGAGGGTTTCTTTGCAAAAACCCCATATGTCATTTTTCATGAAGACACCAGTAGACTAGGGTGGTCCTTATTTTGGGTATTTTCGAATTTTTACGCTGGCAGAGGCTCATATGGTCCGAAATAAATTAAAAAAAATATCTCCCAAGTTTCAAGTCCCTATCTCAATTTTAACCTGTGCCTCAGAGCGATGCAAGTTTCCCATCTAAATAACATGGGGTTTTTGGCATTGAACGATCAATTTTTTATTCCGGCCAAAGTAATATTTCAAAAAATTTGAATCTCTGTAAACTTTACCCTTATAATAGTAGCTATCCTTCAGAGTTTTTTCAGATTTTTAGTTATTATAATTTTGGAGTTACAGCTAGATAAAATACTGCCATATCTTAGTGTTAGTAAGTTATAGACTCCAAAATTATAATAGCTACAAATCTGTAAAAATTCTGAAGGGTAGCTACTATTATAAGGATAAAATCTACATAGTTTCAAATTTTTTAAACCATTGCTTTGGCCCGAATAAAAATTGATCGTTCAATGCCAAAAACCCCATGTTATTTAGATGGGAATCTTAGATCGCTCTGAGGCACAGGTTAAAATTGAGATAGGGGCTTGAAACTTAGGGGATATGTTTTTTTATTTATTTCGAACCATATGAGCCTCTGCCAGCGTAAAATTCGAAAATACACAAAATAAGGACCACCCTACAGTAGACAGAAGGCACTACTGACGATGTACCTCGCGGGAAAAATTTCCGCTAAAGCTCCAGTAATCCAATATAAGGTCTCTTTAAATATCCGTTTTTACTATCTATTCAGCTACGTTATAAACAGTTTGATTCCTCTATTGAAAAGTTTTATTTTTTGACAAGTGGTGTTTTGCGAAGAGCACCTCAATTTTTATAGATATTTACCCATGTGTAACTAAAACAGGAATCGATCCATATAAAGCCATTCCGTTATCAAGCTCATACTCAAAAACATCCAAATTATAAAGACGATACGGCTCCGTCCCCTGAAAACAAATTTTAATAAAAATTTAATGAAATAATTTTTTATGTAAAACAAATTTCGAGAATAGTTGTTACTTTGTATTCTTGAGTGCGAAACTATCTCCATGCTCTGGAATTCCATAGGCATGTTGTGCTCCATGGAAGGTGAAGTCGAGAGCAACAGCCGCTGGACCGTATGGTTTCGAATCGTGGTGAGATTTGAAATTCTCTTCCCAAGAGCCAGGATCAGAGTCGGCATCATCATTTAAACTTGGAGTCGGAGGGGCTTGGGTGGTTTCAGCATTTTCTGCATTGGCAGCAGCTGCATCACTTTCCTCTTGTCTGGAATTATAAATAATTATTTTTAAATTTTAATAAAAAATAATGAGTTGTTAAAGTATTCTAATTCTTGAAAAAGAAGCTTCCGTCAAGAATGTTAATAGTTTTTTTTTTTTTACTTTATCATACTGGGTATGATCAAGTATTGTAATCGTGCATGAAAAAAGTGTTGTTTTTCCTTCTTTTTTTCGAAATATCTCAAAAACGGCTGAAACTATTTTGATTAAAAAAATTGGGCGAAACTATGGCATTCCGGTCTACAAAAAAGTCCTAATAAGTGAACATCGAAAAAATTATATTTTTCGAGATAATAATTGTTTTGTCAAAATGTCTGTTAGTTAATCTGTTATTCTGTTAGTATGTGCGTTACCAAATTTTTGTGGACGAGCTAGCTCAAAAACTAGTGTGCATATCAAAACCAAATTTCAAAGTTTTGGTGCATTGAGATTATGAGCTGATTAGATTTTGGTCCATATCGACCCAAAATTAAGGAGGGGGGGGTCAAAAAATGAAAATCTTGACCCTTGTACCAAACTCAGCCATATTTTGTATACCTATTCAGTGGGCCCCCAGAAGTCTAAAAATGCAAAAACTAACCGCCTAAAATGGGGGGGGGGGTGCGTGAAATTCTAGGCTCTTGTACCAAAGTCAACCAAATCTTGTATACATAATCAGTGGGCCACCAGAAGTTTAAAAATTCAAAAACTAACCGCCCAAATTGGGAGGGGGGGGGGTCAAAAAATGAAAATCTTGGCCCTTGTACCAAACTCAGCCATATTTTGTATACATATTCAGTGGGCCCTCAGAAGTCTAAAAATGCAAAAACTAACCGCCCAAAATGGGGGGAGGGGGGGTGAAATTCTAGGCTCTTGTATCAAAGTCAACCAAATTTTGTATACATAATCAGTGGGCCCCCAGTAGTCTAAAAATGCAAAAACTAACCCCCTACATGATTATAAATAATTTTATTGAATATTAAATACAAGAAAGGGGCCAGGATGTATGGTAAAGTCAAGTGGATGGCCACATCAGAACGTCAATTTATTTTGTTTAGTATTTTTGAAATATCTAAAAACGACTAAAACTATATTGATAAAAAATTGAGCGAATTGTAGGCTTTGCGGTCTACAATAAAACTTTGTATAGTGAACATCAACAGAATCTTAAGAGATATTAATGATTTTTCCAAAATGTTTGTTAGTTAAATGTGCGATTGTGCGTGTTTGTGTGTTAGCAAATTTGCGTACCATTTAGCCCTAAATCTAATGAATGTCGAAAATCAAGTAGGGGACCGGGGCCCGGACGTGACATCTTTTTTAAGGGAGCATGTTAGAAAAATGAATATAAATGTGAAAGTAAAAATGCATAGTGTGACCAACTTTTTTCACTTTATAAAAAACACGTACTTTTTCCATAATAAGGGGCCCGCTTCAGATTTTGGGCCCCGGACCCGAAATTGCATGTGGGGGCCATGTGCATAGTACGCCTCATCACTTACCAAGTGAAATGGGTAAAGTATGGTAGCTACATACTCTATACATATTTATTTCCTTCTAGAAGAATTACAATTTTATGAAAACAGAATTATTTTAGTAACATATTTGAAGTTGGATATTTGATTTAATCTATCTTTAAGTTTACATTGAATATGTATAATTTTAAACGTTTATACAAAAATAGTGTAATAGTTGTTTCCCAAAAACTCAAAACCTCAACATCAAAATATTCTCAATAGACAATAGATAAATTATGAGGCGATCCTTTATGTATTTTGTAAATTAGAGTTCTCTGTAAAGATAATGAATTTCAGGTACTGTTTGTTTTCTTTAAAATTTTTGAAAATGAAACAAATTTAAATTATTTTTCATTTAGATGGCAATTTTATCAGGGCAGAATTGCACTTGAACATTGAATTTAACATGTGTCAGTTTTTGTTTAAATTATATTTTGCGGGGGGACCGAAGATTTGTTTTGCTGCAAGTAATATTTTTTTTTAAATATAAATTTTTGCTGGCATAATATGTTAAGCATTTCATGTGTTGTTCTTTGGATTTGATAAACCTTCAACAGAGTTTTGAGAAGAGTATGGACATGGTTATATGTTACCATATAAGAGATATACTTGAAGATGATTTTCGCTAGTTTAAACTTAACATGCTCATTATGGTGCTCCTTATTTTGGATATTTTCGAATATTTACGCGGACAGGGGCTCATATGGTTCTAAATAAATAAAAAAAATACCCTTCTCCAAGTTTCAAGTCTCTATCTCAATTTTAACCCAGTCCTAGACAACAATTAAGTTTATTGGATAAAAAATGTTTCACCAAGTATCAACACCAAATTCCTTAAAAACTAGCGATTAAGTTTCCCATTTAAATAACATGGGGTTTTGGCATTGAACGATAAATTTTTTATTCCGGCTAAAGTAATGGTTCAAAAAATTTGAAACTCTGTAGAATTTATCCTTATAATAGTAGCTATCCCTCAGAATTTTTTAAAATTTTTAGCTATTATAATTTTGGAGTCTATAACTTACTAATACTAAGATATAGCAGTATTTTATCTAGATGTAAATCTAAAATTGTAATATCTAAAAATCTGTAAAAATTCTGAAGGATAACTAATTTTATAAGGATAAAGTCTACACAATTTCAAATTTTTGGAACCATTACTTTGGCAGGAATAAAAAATTGATCGTTCAATTCCAAAAACCCCATGTTATTTAGATGTGAAACTTAATCGCTGTGTAGCACTAGGTTAAAATTAAGTAGAGTCTTGAAACTTGGGGGATATTTTTTTATTTATTTATTTCGAACCATATGAGCCCCTGTCAGCGTAAATATTCGAAAATATCCAAAATAAGGAGCCTAATGCTCATCGACTAATCACTTCAATTGTTTACTATCTTTAACTCATTGGTTAGAGCTAAAAATCCGAACTACTGGGTTCGATTACCGCGGTGGAATCCACGGTATCAAATAATGGAAAATATTTTATTTTCATGTTTAGAATTATTTAGATACTTCAAAAATTTCTGGTGTATATTAGAAGAAAAAAATAAAATACTTACGATGGTGGTTTTGGCCTATAATGCTCAAATTTCATCAGACCTTTAGCATTAGCTGTAATCACTAAAGTGTCGCCTGAATATGCATCTAATTTAAATGGTGATGCGTTGATTTTAAATTTATTATTCCCAGATTTAATAATTACAAACTCGTTGTTTTTCTCCAACAATTCTAATCTGCATATTTAAATTAAGAAAAAAAAATGAATTAATATAAGAAAATATGAAATTTATTATAAACTAGATTTAGTATTGAAACCAGAATGTTTTTAGATTTTTTTCTTCGAAGGGCATTTTTTGCATGTTTTGCTTGGGTTTTTTTTAAGTCATGGAAACCATTGGAAAAGAAAAATAAATCTTTTAAAAACAATCTTCAAATTTTTATAATTATCCAAAGCAGTGGCGTAGCCAGAAAATCTTCATGGAGGGGTCAATCCACAAAGTAAAATATTTAGTGGGAATTTTTTTTTTATTAAAACAAATAGTCAAGTTAAATTGTTTTTTTACCCGGAAAGTTTTGGGGTAGTTGTAATTTCTTCTACCCTTTATATTTCTGCATGTGCTGAATCCGAATCTGAGGTTTGCTAACAAAATTTCTTGACGGAACATTGTCAAAAATGCAAAAAAAGGTAAAAAATCTCATTTTTTGGCGGTTTTTTGCTTATAACTCGAAAACTATAAACTTTTCGTAAATAACCTTCCTATTCAAAATGAAAGTTCATAAAATTTCATCATTTAAGGTTTTTCTTCGACCAACCGTTAGGACTCAAGCGTTAGTTGAAAATTGGCGTATTTTTTCTGTTTCCGCAAATCCCAAAAACTCACACTTTTTTCTATTTTTTCCCATTTTGACCATGAAAGAGCACGTTTGCGACAAAGACCACTCTATACATTCTTAAACTAGATTAAATTTGATACAATTCAGACAAAGTTTCATCTTAATTGGATAATGGTAACCCGTGCCGCAATGAGGTTGAATTTTTGAAAAACTGCAATTTTTTGCAAAAAATCGCAGTTTTTCATAAAATGAAAACCACTCATCCTAGAAACTTGATTCCTATCTCATTCTCTAGGAAATTTTGTTGACTTGAACGTTTGCTTGAACCACTTTTTTGATAAAACTCTTAGATTTATAGATATCCAGCATTTTCCATGACACTTTTGAGGATTCGGATCATATCCTTTGTAGGAAATTTTATGAACTTTCATTTTGAAAAAGGAAGGTTATTTACGAAAAGTTGATAGTTTTCGAGCTATAAGCAAAAAACCGCCAAAAAATGAGATTTTTTTATTTTTTTTTGCATTTTTGACAATGTTCCGTCACGAAATTTTGTTAGCAAACCTCAGATTCGGATTCAGCACACCAAAAAACATATAGGATCAAGAAATCAAAACTACCCCAAAACTTTCCCGCGAGGGGCCCTTTAGAGAACAATTTAACTGGACTAAAAAGGTACTTCAAGAAATTAAAAAAAGAACATAATTCTTGATTAAACATATGAAATATATTTAATTACGGTTAGTTTGCCATAAGAAACGGTTTTGACCCCCCCCCCCCCCGTGGCTACGGCTCTGATCCAAAGGTTTAGGGATAATTTCTCCGTTTATCAATTGAATTCATAATAACTTTTACAGAATCATTGTCCCCTCTAATAATTTAAAAATTCCCTTGATAAAGAGAGACATTCTTCCGAAATGTTTAAATTTTAATAAACCTTTGAAGATTGTTTTTAAAAGATTTGTATTTCTTAGTTTTCCCTTTTATATATTTTATTAAAGTGCTGAAGATGTCGACACAAAGTACAAGCGAAACATTTACATCAGAGATTCTTCTTTTATTAAAAATCAAATAAAAACAATTTGTTTAAATTTTAATTGAAAAAAAAGCCCAAGCAAAACACGTAGTTTGAAAAAAGAAGTACTCCAAGGAAATGAATCTAGAAATAATTAAAATTGCAAACCAACAAAAGAGTCTAATACATACAGAATATTGTCCCTTATTTTTAAGAGAAACATTGGTAATTAAATTCAAAAAAAATTCTTCTTCTAGTTTCAATTTGTAAATCTATAATATCGTACTTTTGATTTTTGGGCTCGCCATCCAGAGCCACTAATGGTTCATAACGATTTCGTAAAGGATTCAATTCCGAAATTTTAAAACGAACAGTCGCATCTTCTAAAGTAAATAGTTCGAATTTAAATAATACATTATTATTTTTATTTATAATTTGCGCTGATAAACTAGAATCATCGATTTGTAGAGTGTTCAATAGTAAATCGTATGGAGATTTTCCAGGTTCCACTGCCCGACAACGCCTGTAAAAAATGAAAAAAAGACATCTTTAATAAAATTATTCAATATGAGAGCATATTATGTAGATAATCGAAAAAAATGTTTATCATTTGTAAAATTGTTAGTAAAATCATTTGAAATAATTATCATTTTTCCTCAAATAGATCTCACCGGGAGTCCGGAGGGCAGAGCTGAGAGGCCATGCTGGGGATATATATAAATATTAGGATGGCCCTTATTTTGGGTATTTTCGAATTTTTACGCTGCTATGGGCTCATATGGTTCGAAATAAATAAAAAAAAATATCTTCCAAGTTTCAAGTCCCTTTCTCAATTTTAACCTGTGTCTCAGAGCGATGCAAGTTTCCCATCTAAATAACATGGGGTTTTTGGCATTGAACGATCATATTCCGGCATATTCCAACCAAAGTAATATTTCAAAAAATTTGAATCTCTGTAAACTTTACCCTTATAATAGTAGCTATCCTTCAGAGTTTTTTCAGATTTTTAGTTAATATTATTTTGGAGTTACAGCTAGATAAAATACTGCCATAATTAGTAGAGTTTGTGGTGTTGGTGCAAGGTGAAACATCTTTAATAAAGATAAGAGTAAATAAATATTATATGTTATATTCATTTACTATGAGTTAGTGATTCTTGGTCACTTGTTTCATTTTAATGTGAAACAAGTGACCAAGAATCCTAACTCATAGTAAATGAATATTACATATAATATTTATTTACTCTTATCTTTAATACTGTCATATATTAGTGTTAGTAAGTTATATAGACTCCAAAATTATAATAGCTACAAATCTGTAAAAATTCTGAAGGGTATCTACTATTATAAGAATACAATCTACAGAGTTTCAAATTTTTTAAACCATTGCTTTGGCCCGAATAAAAAATTGATCGTTCAATGCCAAAAAACCCATGTTATTTAGATGGGAATCTTACATCGCTCTGCGGCACAGGTTAAAATTGAGATAGGGGCTTGAAACCTAGGGGATATTTCTTTTATTTATTTCGAACCATATGAGCCAGCGTAAAAATTCGAAAATACCCATAATAAGGACCACCCTAATATATATATATGAGTAAATCCAACTTATTTTGCATTTTTTAGCTAAAAATTTGAAAATATAACTTTATCGCACCCCAACAATAATAATATAGTTTTATGGCTCAACTATCTATAGACCAGTTTCTAATAATGGTCATGAATTAAAACCCCGGGGTAGAGACAAAATTTAAAAGATATATAGTATCGTAAATTGGCTTATGGTTAGAAAGGCCGAAAAGCCGAAAAAAAAAATTATGATTTTTCCCATTCAGGTGTGACAATCAAGGGGACGGAATTGACATTAGAGAATTTTGTTTTAGTAATATAGGCAGAGATTGGCTTAAAAATATAGGTTACAATTTTGGTTACAATTCACTAAAAGTAAAACAACACTAGAAAGTTTTTTAAATAAATATTTTTACATGACTTGTTATGGCAGGAACGGAATGACACTTATGAACGACATAATTAATTACTACCTTTGAAGTCATTTTTCTGTGTTATCATATGAATAAAATTAACGCCACTGGTTGCTATTAACAAACCAACTCACCAACTGACAATAGTTTCTCTTCTTGACCAATGTCGAGAGTCAAGTTAAATACTAAAACTATATTGGGGACGGAATTGACACATTGTCTGGACAATTTTAATAATTTTTTCTAACAAAATTTTAATAACTAAAAAACTTGATTAAATTATATAGTCTTCATTCATCTTTTTTTATTTAGTCATATCTGAACATTTTCCAAGTAAATACACGGGTTTGAAGATTTAAACAGCCAAATTGGACAGGGGACAGAAATGACTTTTTGTAGATTATTTGAATTGAAAAAATATGAAATTGAGTAAAATCGGCGTTAAAAAATTTATGAGTGCAACAATAGGTACAATTATAGACTTTATTATTAAAAATGGAAACTTTATCTTAAATTGGAAAAAACTGCTGGATTTGCTCATGTATATACTATATATTATATTCCATGGAAACATGGAATACGGTAATATTGTGGAAAGAAAATCGATTCAAGGGTTCAGCCAACTCGCCTGTAATCTAAGTATAGCTTTGGGTTCGATTCTCGAAGGGGGTCCAGGACCTTCTGACATGGAAGCTATGTTTATGTGTGTGAGTAAATTTGTACAGGAGTCAGATTTGTACAGTGGTCTGAGTCTGAACTCGAGCTTCCTGATCCATAAACAACTTCTCTTCCTAGTGTGAATTCAGGGTTTAGAATTTTAATTTTGTTCCCGGCCACAGGGGGATCATTAATTTACCAATTAAATGGGCCGGGTATCAATCATTAAGGGAAGGTCTGAAGAATTAGGGTTTAAAATAAAAACAAAAGTCAATTATATTTATGTGATGAAATAAAAAATATATATTCTTTGAAGGGCAATTTGGAATTCTAAAATTGTAGTAGGTATAAGTAAAAAAATAAAAAAGGAAAAAGAAAATCACACTTACCGACAAAAAAGCTACTCTGTTGGCATGTTTTAAAATTGTTTCGGTCCACAGAAGAAATTAATTGAATAAAATTAAAAATAATTAGAGCGATTGAAAATCTTAAAAAAAGAGTAGAGAAAATTATTAAAAAATATCAATAGTATTTGGAAAAAGAATAAAAAAAATATGTACCTTGGGAGAAACATATTACATTGGAATAAAATTAGCCCGAATGATAAGCGAAATTGTCTGGATGATATTAATCTCTTGATTGATAATTGATGGTGGATGGAATTTCTCTTCTTTGCTCGGAAGAGCAACCGGCGTGTCAGTTTCTCAATGGTCACACACAGCTGAAAGCTTCTGCAGGGAGGGCCAGATGGCGACACCTGCACTCGCGCTCTTCAATCAACTTCACTCCCAATTATTTAGAGATTTCCTCTTAATAAAATTAAGAATTAAGATAATTAGAATTGCCCCGAAGGTGGTCCGGTTCTATTATGGCAATGTGTAGGTGGCCAATGGCGATTTAGAATTTGAGAGGGCCCAGGCGCATTTCAATTTTGAGCCCCCCCCAGTGCCGGATGTTGGGTTCTTCGGGCCCCCGGTCGGTATATTACTTTCGCCCCCCCCCCCCCACTAAAGAAAATTTTTAGACACTTTTTACTAATTTTTATTTTATTTTTATTTTGTACATTTATAGATAAGTACCTGGTCATCGAGTGATACTCGGTAACTTTTTGCTTCAGTTAAAAGTTATATATTAATCTCTGAACCCCCCCCGGACCCCCCACCACTTCACCCCCCTCATCTAGTTTTTGCATTTCTAGCCTTGTAGTGGCCCACAGATTATGTGTATATAAGTATAGTGTAGGATTTTATTCTCTACTCCTTTCAATATAAAATTCTTTTTAAAAAATAAATATTCATTTTCTCCTTAAGAAATGCGCTTGATGTTTACCGGTTAGAATCTTCCGATCAACTGACAGGTGAACAGCGGAGACACGCCCTTTTTATAATCACGGGCCGCGCGGCGCGGATATACGCATACGTCACCCGCAAGCCGCCACCAATTAACCAATCAGTTTAATTGTTAATTAGAGCCGCCAGCCTTATAAAGGCAGCAAGGCCCTCGACGCAAAATTAGTTGCTGAACCTCATCGAAGGGGCCAACTCACCGAGGTGTCTATGTCATGGCGCTCTGAAGCGAAGAAGTAATTTTATACACGTTGTGCTTAAAGTTTGCCAAAAAATTGTAACGAAAAGGCAATAAATGCGGGCTTTGTGCCAATATTTTATTTAAAGCAAATTTCTACCTCCTTTGTGCAAATTCTTATTTTAAAATAGCATTTTCTGGCTCCACGCCGCCAAAAGAGATTTTAATCTCTGAAGATCCAAGCCCGGCGAGCATCCTTCTAACTAACCCTTCGAGCCAAAACTAAAATTCATCCAACATCTTACCCGGTGCGCCCGTACTATAATCCGGCACTGGTCCCTCCTATAAATATTTTCACTACCCCTTCACCCTACAGTGTGGATTCTACGCGATGTTTTTTACTCTGGTAGGCGCTATATGGTCCAAAAAAGTGAGACAGGGAAATAACATTGAAAATTAACCACTGTAAAATTAAGTAAAGAAAAAATTTTGAAAAAATAGGTTTCACATAAATATATTTAAAAATTTTATGAAATGTGGGCTATCAGTCTTGGGTCCGTGGTTGCCAGCCCATGGCTTTTTGTATATAATATATTTAAAATATTCTATTTATTTATTTATTAAATTATATAATCGTACGTTTAAATATATTAAATTATAATTTTAAAAAAATATATCAATATTGCGGGCTGAAATGGACATGTTATCCATAACATTGCCTTGGTGCCAACATGAGCCGGGAGACTTGGGTCACTATCTCATCTCACTATAAACCAGATCAAAAGAATATTATTATTAATTATAAATGAGATAGAAATCCATCTTATTTTATCGATTTCATCCATCTGGTGGTTCACGGTACCTTTTTCACATAAGAAAATAGCATTTTGATTAAGAATTTTGTAGTTAAAAGAAATTGTATGAAACGATTCAATTTCTTCTCTGCCGGGAGCGATTCAACTAGAAATGCCAAAAGGTTTTATTTTCTCATTAGATATTTATTCAAATCTATTGAAATTTCATATCTGTGTGTTATTTTCATTTATCTTTTTATAAAAAAATTATTATTAGGAAATTTGCATTTTAAAGGGTACTTTATTTGAAGTCCAATTTGAAAAACTGCTAATAATTCCGTTGAAATTTTTTTTTAAATATAAAATTAATAGATATTATAAAACAATTAATTAGTAATAATTTACTTCAATTTTAAACGAAATCGATACAGTACTTTTTGAGAAAATGGTCAAAAACCATCTGAACCGTCAAAAAACGACGTTTTTTGAAAGCACGAGATGCCTTTGAAAAAAGTTAAAAAAGTCATATGAAAGAAAACATTGACTTGTGACATGGAGGTGAAATTTTAAAATGTTTCTAAAACGGCCTTTCATAGACACTTTTCGAGGTTTTTGACGATTTTCTCAAAAAGTACTGTTTCGATTTCGTTCAAAATTGAATTAAATTATTAATATTTAATTGTTTTATAATATCTATTAATTTCATATTTTCAAAAAACTTTTCAACGGAGTTATTAGCGCTTTTTCAAATTGGTCTTCAAATAAACTACTCTTTAAAATGAAAATTTCCTAATAATAATTATTTGATATAAAAGATAAATGAAAATAACACACAGATATGAACTTTCAATATATATGAATAAATATCTAATGAGAAAAAAATAGAACTTTTGCCATTTCTAGTTGATTTGCTCTCGGAGAGAAGAAATTGAATCTTTTCATTCAATTTCTTTTTAAACTACAAAATTTTTAATCAAAATGCTATTTTCTTCAAATAAAAGGTTAGTTTGAACTCAAGATAGATTAAATCGATGAAATAAGGTCGATTTCATTCTGATTTATAATTATTTTGGTCTGTTATATCAAGAGTATGTCGCCCCATCAGAGAGACATTTGTTATTGATTCAAGTCCATTCACTCTAGAATTTTGAAATATCTTTTATCTCGTAAACTATCGATTTTAGACATTTCACTCACAATGACTTTTCTGTTTGAAATTTTCTTCTTTAATAAAGTTCAATAGATAAATTTTTGTACCTCAAAGGTTTGGGCATTTAATGGTGAACTTTATGTGGAAAGTTAGATAAATGAAGAAATTGAAATTTTGGGATGGCTAATCAGCTGCACCCCCCCCCCCCCATAGGAAAACTTCCTAACTACGCCAATGTTCTTAAACTATGTCGCGATCCAAAATAGTTTCGAATCATATTCTTTGAGTTGGACAGAGTCGTTAACCAAATATCTTCATTTATTTTCAATAAGTTTAAAAATATATTTTAAATTATACTTATTTAAATATACCTACTATTTAAATTAAAAATATTAAAAACATTATTTTTCATTAAACTTTCGTTGGATCGAAAAGTACCTTTATTAAAACATATATATATATATATATATATATATATATATATATAAATTATATATGTGATTTTAAAAAAGTCAACATTGTGAAAGTGAAAAATTTGCTTATATATGATTTTAAAAAAGTGAAGAAAAAATTTGGCTTTTTTTGGGTTGCGACATGAATAGGTATTTCTCAAATTTGGATCGGGACGTAAAAAGGTTAAGAACCACTGGTATAAACTACATTATTGAGAGGAACGGATTTACGACTGTTCTCTGAAGTACTTATATCGTGAACCTATTAAATCAGATGCGAATTCTTTTTCACTTTAGCTGATGAAATCACCTCGATGCGGAGTTCCAGATATAATTCGCTCAGATACAAACAACCTACAAAGACAGAAACGCTTCGTCATAGGCTCCCCAGGCTGGAAAAAACGTAACATCTACTATTTGTAAGCAGTTATTTTTACTATCTTAGATAAATTTATTGGAATTCAGAAATTGCTTTTAATGATTTGTATTCAACAATTTTATTCTGACTTTTTTATATATCTTTATCGTATACCGGGAGTTGAAAAACCCATCATACTATGGGGATTAACATGTTAACAGTATTTATGCAAATTTCTACATAATTATTTCCGAATAAAATTAAAAAAAATCCAATGTTTTTTTTTCAATTTTTATCTTTTATTTATTAATAAAAATCTCAAAATGTATAAACATTAAAGAATTGGTGAATAATTTAGTTTATCAAGTTTTATTTAGGGAATATAATCTCTTTGCAGAAGAGAACAATTCCTGCAATTTCAAAGTGACTAAATAATAAAAATTTATTTCTCCAACTCTTACATAGCTTAAATTAGAATCAATCTCGTTGAATGTGTTGGCGTAGAGGACTTGGCACAGATATTTAATTAATACAAATGTTTGAAATGTATGTCAAATTTTAGTTTATTACTTCTGCAATCAGATTTTTTATTATTTTCGACACTTTTCTACAGACAACTTAGAAGCAAGAAATTCCAAAATCTAATCAGTTCTTCGCCTCTTCGTTTTCAAAATGCAAACATTTTCGAAACCCTAGTAAGCTAAAATCGAAGTCGAACACTCTGGCCATAGAGTGTACTCTATGACTCTGGCCATAGAGTTTACTCTATGACTCTGGCCACTCACTGGTCTACCGGTGCCTCTTATGAATCGAAAACTATCCTTTGAAATTCAATTAATTTCTTCATCTTTAAAGAAGTTTTTGATTTTTTAATAAAAATTGGGCAATATCTGATAAGTAGTTACTGATTCTTTGAAGTTTTATTCTTCCTAAATTAGATTTATTGCAGTAATAAATTTTTTTTATCAGCCCAAGTTTGTTCTCATTCCTGTTAGAACATTTAACGGTCCAAACACCCAACATGTTCTCGAAGCAATCTTCCAAACATCCATATTTCACAGGCTTGTTTTTTTTTTCTTTTTTTTTTTTTACATACCATACAAGAAAGTCAGCATAAAAGTTATATATTTTTTTATTTTTTAAAATTTAATGGGAATTAGTATTTTATGTTATGTCCCTATTTTCGACTAGAGCTTATCTCTGGTTAATTAGTTAAGTATTTTTTATTAATACTTTTGTAATACAAGTTTTTATTTAACTTGCAAAGTTCGTATGATGTTTTTCTGCTTCCGAATTTTAACTCACTTTTTATTATCCGATCGAGCTGAAATTTTCCATTAATATTTAGTTCTCGAGACAATGTGACATTGTGATACAAAAATCAGCGCCCCAAAATGAAGAGGAGGACAGGAATGCAAATTTTAAGCCTCTGGACCTACCTGAACCAAATTTTGTACTTTTAATCTGTGAACACCCAAGAGTAAAAATGTAAAAAACAACCAACCACCCAAAAAGGCCAAAAATAAAAATTCTAAGCCTTTAGACCTGCATGAAACAAATTTTGTACAAAATAAATAGCCCCCAAATCTTGAATCTGGTTACTAAAAATCATTGGGCATGGAACTAGAAATCCAACAATGTTCTCGATTTATTATTATCAGAAACCGAATCTAATCCGCTTTGGATCACAATCTAAAAACTGGACCTCAAAGGATAAAATTAAAAATAGTTTTTTTCCAATGATTATACATGAAATGATAAGCAAACATAAGATAAGATATGATATATTGTATATGACGGGAAGCAGCCAAATAAATAACAAATAGATTTTCTTTTGTCAACGTTTCGATTAAATATTTATCAACCTAATTAATAGGTATGGTTTATTTATATACAATCAAAAAATGTTATGTTGTTGCTATTGTTCGGAATATTTAAAGAAATCCATCGCAGGGGTGGCCACAACGTGGCTCGCGGGCCGCAGGCGGCTCTTCAGTCAATCTCGTGCGGCTCTTGAACCCTCTTGAATAATACGGATTTTAAAAAGTATAATAATTAAATTAAAAAAATAATAATACATAACTAAATTAATTTGTACCTGTAATGTTATAAGAGAGTAGAGCAAAAAATAAATGTTACTAACTACTAATGTGTCTTTTTTTAATAAACCATTAATTAATCTCCAAATAATATGGCTCGCTTGGAAACAGTTTTATAAATTTGCGGCTTCCAAAGTTGAGGTTAGTGACCACCCCTGGCATATAGCATATCAATATCTCACAAATAAAATAAAAATTATCTCTTTTCAAGCAAACATATTTGTAATGTCTTTACAAGTGGGGTTCTGGAACTATATGTATATTGTTAGTAAATAAATAATTAAATTTTTGTCACGGTCTCTTGTCTTTTTCCCTTCTTGCTATGATTACTATGAGACTTTTTTTTATGATAATGATGAGAGAAGGAGTTACACCAAAAAGGTGCAACCCCTAAAGGTCTGGGTTGGCCCCTCCATCGTGAAAAGAAGAAGAAAGAATTTTATGGGTTGGGCGGGGGTCGAAGGTATCTGTGGATACGGGTCTTAAATAGCTGAAGGTTATAAGTTATAAGTCGCAGGAAAGATGGTGGCAGGGAGCGAGCTCCAGTCTCTGGAGATCATAGGGATAAAAGAGTTGGTGAAAACGCTTGTTCGACTTTTATCCAGACTTTGTCTTATTAAGGCAGGCTAGCCATTATATTATAATTAAAATTATGAATATAATTCTTCGGACCAGCCCCAGATTTACCAATAAGCTACAACTTAGGGTCTTACACACAAAAGTTGAAAGAAACAAACAAAAAATTGCCTAAAAAAAGGCCTCCATAATGGTTTAGCTTAGGACCTCACTAATCTTAAATCCGGGTTTACTTCAGATATACATGTGATAAAAATAATTCATAACACATCAGATTCAATAGTAGACAATTTCTAGAGATTTTCTTTAGAAATCTTAACTCAACTTGGATGGGTTAAAGTGCTAAGGGCATATTGGCCTGAACATTAACCGACTTTAAAAAAAGGAGGGGATTATTTGACGACCTTCTCCCGAAGATTGTTCTGTATAACTGTCCAGAGGAATAGATAATTTTTATAAAAAAAATAAAACCGACTTCAAAAAAATTAAATTCAACAAATAAAATAATAAAACTCGAAAATAAAATAAAATGCACTAAAAGGTATAAAATAATCATCTAATTTAGTTACAACTAAAGGACGAAATATTTACATGAAATCACTTTTTGAAGTCGGTGCCAAACATATACATTTTATGAATCAAACTCGACGGATTTTACTTAGTACGATTGGCGGGTACGCCCGCTTATATAGTATGCTTAGCAAAGTCGGTGCTAAACCGACTTCAAAAAGTGATTTCATGTAAATATTTCGTCGTTTAGTTGTAACTAAATTATATAATTATTTTATACTTTTTAGTGCATTTTATTTTATTTTTGAGTTTTATTATTTTATTTGTTGCATTTAATTTTTTTGAAGTCGGTTTTATTTTTTTTTTATAAAAATTATTTTTATTTTTCTCTTTTTAGTGATAGTATTAATAATGACTTAATATAATACCTTGCATGCATCTCTTAAGAGAAAGGGTCGGGCGAATGAATCAGAAAATCCTAATAAAATTAAATTCATAAATATAGAAATTCTCTAGAAACGTTTTCGGGTTTTAAATGAACGTTTTAAGATTGATTTTTTTAAAAAGATTTAATTTATTATAATTTCGATTATTTGCTCATAAGAATTGGATATTTCCTTTAATTCATCATTGGTCATGTCATCAGAACTTGACCGAATTAATATGTGACCACTCCTAAGGTATCCTTTTTCCAATATAAAAAGAATCATCGAAATCGGTTCATAAACAAAGAAGTTATGCCTAAACAAACATAGCAAAAACGGTCCAATACCAATGGAAAAAATAATTTTTAAGAAAAAAATAAAAACCGACTTCAAAAAATTAAATGCAACAAATAAAATACACTAAAAGGTATAAAATAATTATTATCTTATTTAGTTACAACTAAACGACGAAATATTAACATGAAATTACTTTTTGAAGTCGGTACCAAACAAACTATACCTATAAGCGAGCGTACCCGCCAAACGTACTAAGTAAGATCCGTCGAGTGCGATTCATAAAAGGTATATGTTTGGCACCAACTTCAAAAGTAATTTCATGTTAATATTTCGTCGTTTAGTTGTAACTAAATAAGATAATAATTATTTTATACCTTTTAGTGTATTTTATTTGTTGCATTTAATTTTTTGAAGTCGGTTTTTATTTTTTCTTAAAAATTATTTTTATTTTTCTCTTTTTAGTGATGTTATTAATAGTGATCATATCATCAGAACTTGATCAAATTAATATGACACCATCCCTAAGACACCCCCTTTCGGATAAAAAAAGAACCATCGAAATCGGTTCATAAACAAAGAGGTTAGGTCTAAACAAACCTAATAAAAAAGGTCTAATACCTATGAAAAAAATACGAAAAAAAATGGGACCAATCGGAAGCTAGACTGGACCCAATGCAAAAAAAAATTTTAAAATCGGTTGAGAATTGGCGGAGATATGAGGTAACATAGGCACAAAAAAAAAAAAAAAAAAAAAATTTAGTCGAATAGAGAACCTCTCCTTTTTTGAAGTCGGTTAAAAATGGGACCAATCGGAAACTAGACTGAACCCAATGCAAAAAAAAATCATCAAATTCTGTTCACAATTGGCGAAGATATCAGGTAACATAGACACAAAAAAAAACTCAGTCGAATTGAGAACCTCCTCCTTTTTTGAAGGCGGTTAAAAAGCAGAGGAAAAGAAGATGGAATGAGAGCTACGACCCCGAAGGCTAAAAGAAGTTGGGTGAACAGACACACGTGTCTAATCAGATGAATAAGAAGAAGAAGAACTCTACTTAATACTATAGTCAATTTTTATTTTTATAAAATTGTTTTGCATTTTGAAGTTGCGTAAAATTGATTTTATATATTATTATCATTTAAATGGCAAAAAAGATATAATATATAATAAACAGACAAATATAAAAATTAAGAAAATTTCTTTGAATTGATGAGAAAATGTACTTATCGTAAGGATATGAATAATTCGGCTTAATATTATTGCATTTCTTTAGATAAATCTTTTTCGTTAATATCTCTAGAATAAATTTTAATTTTTCAAGCAATTTTTCTGATATAATTTATATTAACATAAAAAGAAACAAATTTGTATTAATTATAAACATCTATTAAAAGAGACATTAAATGTGTGTAGTGTGTCTTCTGCTGGAATAATAATTTTTTTAATTCTTGGGAAAAAGAAACATTCAATTTAATAAACAGGTATTTGATTTTTTCCTCAACAGATACAAAATTGAAAAATCACTCTTCTTTAAAATTGTTATGAATATAGTTTAAAATAAATGGTATAGTATTCCTCTCGCGAGAACTTCCTACTTGGAAGTCGTCAATTCTCTTAAGATAAACTTACTTCTACTTAAACAATTTCTAGATGAAAGTTGACGACACCCTTGAAAAATATAAATTATTTGCAAAAATCTATAGCTTGGTGAATATTTTTTTTTTTTTTTTTTTTTTAATGCAATCGAATACAAGAAGGGGCGCACCAGTAAAGATGCAGCCCCTATGGATCTCGAAAGACCCTTGCATTACCGAAGAGAAGGGAAAGTTGATTAAGTGAGAGGGTGGAGACGTAGGTGTTTATGCACTCGGGTTTTGAAGGTTTGAAGATTATAAGGGCTCGAAGAGAGTTCCAGTTCCTTGAAGTCATGGGGATATACGTATATTGGCGAATGAAGTAGTCCGGCACTTTTCTAATTTGACCGCGAAAGAGTGTTGGGAGTCGGCAAAACGCGTGCTACGCGCAAAGCATGCTTTGGGGGGAATTACTGATTTTATCTCATCAGAGCACCTGCCGTGATAGTATCTATAGAAAAGGGAAAGGGCAGAGACATTTCTTCGATGAGCTAGCGAGTCGAGGGAGTCGGTGAGGGTAGAATCGTCAATTAGTCTGACGGCTCGTTTCTGAATTGCATCCAGGGTAGCAAGAGAATATTTAGAGGCTCCTCTCCATAGATGAGAGCCGTATTCGAGACAGGGGCGGATTTGGGCCTTGTAGATGGTGAGAAGATGTAGGGGCGTGAAAAATCGCTTGGACCTGAATAAGTAGCCAATCTTCCTTGCTGCAGATTTCGCCACAGAGGAGATGTGTTCATTCCAAGACAGGTCAGATGCGACAGAGACGCCCAACATGGATAGGCTGTCACACATTTTCAGGGTATTCGAATCGAAGTGAATATCAGGGAAATTTTTATTTTCCCGCCTAGAAATTAGACAACATTGAGTCTTGTTTGCATTAAAGTTAACTAAATTTTGAGAGCCCCATTTATTAAGTTTGTCTAGATCGAGAATGATTGAGGAGGCAACATTGATTCGATTATCCGGGAGTGAGGGTTTGCTGTGCAGAGTGCTATCGTCGGCGTAACAATGAGTGGGGTTTGACGTTTGATCGATAAGGTCGTTTATATAAATTAGGAAGAGTGTGGGGGAGATTACAGAGCCTTGGGTGGTCCAGCGTTTGTGGAGAACGATTCAGATGATATTCCATCCACCACAACTTTGATACTACGATTTGTCAGAAAGCTTTCTATCCATTTGTGAAGTGTTGGTGTGAATCCAAAGGCTGTCAGTTTGTCAAGAAGATTTTGTGCCAAACTTGGTCCAAAAGCTTTTGAGATATCTAGGCATCTAGGGCTACAGCGAGGGTTTCTTTTCCGGTCTCTAGAGTTTTGTTCCAGGTGCGGGTGACATAGGTTAAGATGTGTGCATCAGTGGCCTGTGGTCCATAGATGCTGTGGATCCCTAAAATTTCAAAACATTTAGTCTATTTTCATACCGTGTCATAAGAAAATCTAATGTTAAATTTGAAAAATAACGAAGAATTCTATGATGCTGTATTCGACGAAATATGCAAAAAGGATGAAGGGAAATAAAATTTAAAAAATTAAGGGTTCTTTTATGTACAGCATCCCCTGGTTTAAAAGTCACCCCCCTAGTAGCACAATGTTTCAAACTATATAGTTGTGCTAGTAGAGCCCCCTCAGCATCAGAGAATCGAAAAGCAATGAAATTTGAAACTTATTCTAGATATTGTCTATAAGTTTACAGCATATGAATCAAAAACAATCCTCGACAGGAAATACATTTCCTCATGTACCAAGTTATGACAAAAACTTTTTACTTTATTTTAATTGTATCTTCCCCTATATGAAACACTAAAATAAGAAAAAAATGAATCATTAAACTCAAAAAATAACATTAACATTTGTTTTTATTTTTTATTCATATCGGGACTAGAATAATGCATTTGAATTGAGTAAGCAATTATAAGTTATAAGTAAGATAAATATAGATGCTATATATATATTTATATATATAATTTTTTATAATTATGACCAGTTTCTACAAAATTTTTTCACAATCACGGTAAGAAATATTTATACCCGAGTAGAAGAGTAGACATTCTACAAAGGTATAGATATTTTTATATATAATAATGTATTTATATATGTATATTTTTACATTGAATGAGTCTTTTTTTCGGTAAAACACAGTTGCATTTATGTTTTGACTTTGCGAAAGCTTAGTTTACAAAATACATCGAAACATCTTTGGTATTACTCGACCCAATCGCCTTATCTTTTTCATTTTTAAAAAGGTCCATTTGTTTTATCAAATAATTCGGAATATTTACATTTTTATACTAGCTAGAAGTAGAATAATTTGACATAATTCATTTTGCACTCACTCTGTGTCCATTTAACGAGAGGGGGGGGGGGGGATAAATTTATGAAACACTTATATAATTATTGTTTTGATTTTTTTGGGAATGTAAATTGTTCATTAATATTTTGAGGATAAGGGAAATTTGATTAGCGTTTTTTTTTATCATTTGTATATATATACAATTTACAATAATTATTATTAATAAATTTCTAGTTTAGATTTCGTTCATTTTATAATATAATTGATTTATTTTGTTTAAATTACATGATCAAAGGCATTTTGGTTTTTTTGTCTTGTTCGTTTTTAGTTTATTTTTTTCATTTTTTTCGTATTTTAATTGTACAGATATACGTCGATTTACGATCGTTGTTTGTCACTTTGTTAGTAAATTATTCTAGAATCAATTTATTTATTTATTTATTTATTGTAATTATAGTCTGGGAATAGGGATGGTTTTTACTGAGTCAAGATTATGTTTCAATTCCAGCTAAAACATTATTATCGTCTTTGAAAATTGCCAAACCTGATTTATACGTAACCCAATTTTTACTTTACAATATACAATACCTCACTGTCCTGTTAAAACCTTTATCTGGAATATTTTCAATAAAATTTTATAATACAGTATTAAATTAAATTGAATTGAAGGTTTTTGCCGAGAGTAGCAGAATTTTTATAAATTGAAGGAGACAATAAAAGAGTGTGTCTTCTGGTGGAATTATAAATTTTTAATTTATTTATAACGAGACTATAGTTTCGAGTTTTGCCCTCTTCATCAGTCTATTACAATTGATTCACAGGAATTTATATAAATAAAAATGTACTGTTACGTTCCAGCAGAAGACACCCTCTTTTATTGTCCCCTTCAATTCAGTGTTTGATCCAAGGGTTTTGAGATAAATTCTCCCATTATCAATAAAACTATCAAGAATTTATCTCAAAATAAATAATAAAGTATAAGTAATTTTATGGATTACGTGGAAATGAAGCTATTTTGTTTTAAATTGAAGCTTTAGTGGTCATTTTAATTTTTTTTTAAACATCTCTGTCTGAATAAAAAATTTCCTATAATTTACTGTAAAAATGTAGTCTACGGTAGGTCCCATGAAAACATAAAATCAATTTTTTTTATCTAGATCTACGTAATCGTATGTTTCCTACATTTGATTCAATCGAGAATCAAATGTAGGTGATTTTTGTCAAATATTGAGTGAAAATAATATCTGAACTTATATATGTCTACCTTGAAATAATGATGTTAAATAAATTTTTATAATTTTTCTCACTAATATATCAAAGAAAAATTGATATATCAATGAGGATTGTTTTTTGACCGCGTTTATTTGAAAAAGATATTTATCGCGAGACTACTGAGGATGACGCTATTGGAGTCTGCGGAGTCTTAACTTATATATGTCTACCTTGAAATAATGATGTTAAATAAATTTTTATAATTTTTCTCACTAATATATCAAAGAATAATTGATATATCAATGAGGATTGTTTTTTGACCGCGTTTATTTGAAAAAGATATTTATCGCGAGACTCCAATAGATTCAACCGCAGTAGTCTCGCGATATATAATCTTTTCCAAAAATTGCGATCAAAACAATTCTCGTTAATATGTCAATTATTCTTTGAATATATTAATGAGAAAAATTATAAATTTAGATCTACGTAGATAGAACAGAACATGTGAAAAGTACTATAAGTAAAAATTTAGGAGCCAGACGGTTTGCACAATCTTTTTTTTTTATCTAATCAAACCGAGATCTAAATAGAACGGAACCCCATCTGAGCGTAGACTACATTTCAGCCTAATTTTCTCTTGTCATAACGATATTTAGGCTTATAATTTTGTTTCAGCTTACAAATGATAATAAGGAACCTCAGGGGGTGGTTGTAGTTCCATTTCAACAAATGAATTACTCAAGGGACTTTGACTACATTTATTTATTTATTTGGCAGTCTTAGGTTAAAAAAATCTTCTAGATCATGAATCTTATCACCAATAATAGTTTATGATTTTATATGAACGTTTGCAAATCGAGGCATATCTGTATTTTATATCAATTTTAAGGGACGACAAATATTAACAAAAAATTTAAAAAAAAAAGGAAAAATACACAATTATATAACAATTTTAAACTTATAATTTCTAAATATAAATAATAAATACATCAATTTAAGATTTTTATATAAAAATTAGATTTATCATTTTTAATATACATGTATATATGAAGTCTAAATTCATTTTTTTTGTCTATATAAAATCCTTTTTATTCTTTTCGATATATATATTAATTTGATTTTAAACATAAGATTAAATAACATGTCTCTCTCTGATTAATAAATACATTAATCGGAAAAAAATAATATAGTGCTTGATTAATCAAGTGCCGTAAGATTGTACTTTTGACAAAGATTTCAATAAATATTTTAAGGATATTTTAATGTGTATTGGTCAAGTCTCAGTATTTATATTTTAGAAAATAAGATATTTAAGTACCTTTTCGTTTAAAAACTAGTATTGTTTTTGTTTTGTTTTTTATTGAAAAAAACATCAAGCAAAAGAATTCTCCAGCTCACTTTATTAAGGGTGTAATTTATAAAGCTAAAAAAAATCTATAAAAACTAGGTCAAGGGGCGAATTTCCGCAACAAAATGTATTTTGACGAAGTATTATCTTAGAATTTGCTTAAAGAAATTGATTAGATAAAACAAAGAAGATTAAAATGTCTAAATCATTTTGAAATTCAAATTCGTAACCATATTAGACCATTCTTTTTGTGAAATAGGCCCTAGGATGGGCAATCCAGTGGAATACCTAGCGACCTAGCTTCCCTACAGTCAGTATCTTAAAACTCTTTATAGGTCTTTTGCAATTGAATGTGCCATTTAATATTTCTTTTTTAAAATAATTTTGTTTAATTAAAAACTAATAGAACTAGGATTAATTGAATTTTCTTTTAAATTAGTCCACCTATTTTCTAAATTTTGTCATACTGGACGAAGGAATTGGAAAATCACGATTCTGAATCCGATATGTTATGAGTTATGAGTTATGGCATAGAACCCTCAAAGGGGGGAGGTTCCAGGTGCACCCGTGGGGCCCGGACCCGACATTTTTTTTATTATTACACTTCATGAAAACCTTTAATTTATTCCATAATAAGGGGCCAGTTTCAGATTTTGGGCCCCGGGCCCGAAATTTAATGCGAGGGCTAAGTATGAGTTATGGATAAGTTTTATTTCATCAATTTCGTTCGTGATTTTTCCAATAAAATCTACTGATTAATAAGCAAATTAATTTTTTAAATGGTTTCATGGAATATTTTCCCTTAAAATACATATTTTTTCAATACTAAGTAGTTTGCAAAAAATAAAAATGATGTTTTTTTTTTATAAAAATGTGACTTTTCTTTATTTAAAAGAAACATGAATTAGTTTTCATGGTTCAATCTTACTTACAATAGGTATATTAAATAACGAATGTTCGTTGAAAATTGACTAGAATATTTAAAGTTATTCTTTTAGGTGATTTTAGTTTTAAATATGTATAGGTAATAATAATTTAACTTGACCAATATACAAAATTATATTTTCCTTAAATAAAATAAAATAAAATAAAAAAAGGAAGTTGAAGATAAAAAAATAATAAAAGATTGCAATTATTAACATATCAATATATAATATAATATTTAAATTTATATTTATATAGGTACCTATATGATAATATATTTTTTATACATTTAATGGATGAGAAAAAATTAATTATAAACAGAATAAAAATGTTAATCTTTTGTACAAAATATGTCATTTGGAAATTTCATTGCCTTTTTTATTATTTAAATTAGAAAAATTAAAACTAAAGAATAAATATTTATATTATAAAAAAAATGTTTAATGATCATCACGTACGGAAGGAAATATCGCTAGGAATAAGGATATGTCTTAGAATGACCTCAAAAAATGAAATAACTTTGTCCATAATCCACAACTGGAGATGAAATATGATAAAATTATAAGAGGTCAAAGCTTGATAGGATCAGTTTTTTTGTTGAATTTCTAACGAATAAATTAAAAATTTTATTTACTTATCAATTTGGATTGAAACGCAAGAATTTTTGTAGGATCAAAAATAGAAAGTATTTTTTTATTGTTATCTTTTTATCATAAGGAGAGAGGTCCTATAAGGATCTCAATAAGTACAATAGAATGAGGCTTTTTTTTTTAAATTCAATTTACTTTAAAATGACGCTAGAAGGAGGGTCCCAAAATACTTATTTTCACCCGATTGTTATATCTGATGAGAATTCAAAAATGCTGAAGTTTTTTTTTATTGGCATCGGGCACAAACCCATTTTGCCAGTCAATATATTCAGAATTAACTCTACAAAAAAACAAAATTAAAAATTAAAAAATTAAGAAAAAATAAATAAATAAATAGCAAACTAAAAACTCATTAAAAAATATCACAGCCCAGTGATATAAGGAATTGAAGAACTAGCTTCCCTAGTTTCTCCGTTTCGGATATGCAGGCAAGTAATATCTGCGTATTTGTAGGGAACTCGATTTTTCCCCGAACCCTGTCATAAAATCGGTCTAATTTTAGTCGAGACAACCCGCACCCAAGAAGGGCATGGTTAATGTCCCCCCGGGAGCACGAATCACATCTATAGAAAGGGTGGTCTCTGAGACCAACCCTATGCATGTACTCGGGAGTCGTCGCGTGCCCAAGTCTCAGGCTATTAATATGCACAGACATTTTTCTGAACAGGTGATATCGTTCAAACCAGGGCTGAACCGGGATTCCCGGACACACTCCGAAGAAATGTCGCCCTTTGATAAAATTATGAAAAAATTCTATAACTATATTCATTCTCACCTTATCAACGGGAAATAGGAACGAATTTAACATTTCAAGTATTTTGGAAGATAATAAAAAAGGTACTCCCTCAGAATGCGAGCCCGACTCGCACTTAATAAACATATTAATATATTCCTTATAAACGATTTCAGTTTACGAACCAATGGCTGAAAATTTTCAATGGGAAAAAGCCAATTAACGTAACAAATAAATAAATTTTATTTGAAAAGATTTTGTTTTGCTGAGAGTAGCAGAGATGTTGAATTATAAATAGAAATCAATGAGATTGTCCTCTGCTTGATGCAAATAAACATATACCTACAATATACAGATATATTTTTTATTATATGACCATCTCACTATTACAACAAAACGAAAAACATCCAATCGGGTATTCTAACCCATGAGAAATAACATAGAATATTTCTAATTAAAAAAGACTGAAGATGAGGTTCAAACTTTCGAAACTATAGTATCTAACAAATAAATTATATATATATTTTTATTCGTTATATATTTATTATATGTTTATTTGCATGTAGCAGAAGCAGGGGCGTAGCCACAAAGGGGGGTTTGGGGGTCAGAACCCCTCCCAAGGGCAGGGCTCATGGGATGAATAGCGGCAACGACAAACTGTTTCTTAAGGCAAACTAACCGTAATTAAATATATTTCATATGTTTAATCAAGAATTGTTTTTTTTTTTTTAATTTTTTTAAAGTACCAACTATATTTGTTTTAATAAAAAATTCCCCACAAAATATTTTGCTTTGTGGATTGACCCCCCCCCCCCCCCCCATGAACATTTTCTGACTATGTCACTTAGCAGAAGACAACATTAATTTCTCTTTATAAATAAATTTTAAATTAAAAACCAGTGTGATTTCTTTTTTTTCTTTTTTCATTAAAGGAAACTGAATTTCTATAATTTAATATTTTTTATTCCATAATAAAATTTTGATATTTTTCAAAATTTAATTCGCACAATCAAAGGCTATATTTATTTATTTTTCACTCAAATAAATTACTATCTTTCCAAATGACAAAAATATTTTTTTTCTCATTCATTAAATGTATATGAATATATTTGGTATATAGAAATGGAGATCGAATTGTGAATAGTTTGGATTGGCCTATTTTTAAAATGAGTTCTATCTCGGATCACAATGTGTTGGTCACAGCGGTGGCGACGGTTGATGGTCAGTAGTGGGGGTTGGACGGCGGCACTGCACTGGAGGCGGCCGCTACAGCCGCTACAGCAGCGGCTGCGGCTGCAGCTGCCCCCGAGGAGCGGCACCTCCCCCAGCCAAGAGTCCGGGCTGGGTGGGAAATCGGGGTAGCCGTGGGCACTACTGCTGTTGCTCATGTCGGAGGCAGGGCCTGACTGCAGGTGACCACCGCGCCTAGGTGCCCTGGATGGCCTCCGGGACCTGACAACACACAACAACAATAATTATTACTTCAAACTCTTTCAATCAAAACTAAAAACTATTAGTAAGATTTTAAATTTAAGATTTTGTCTAACATCATCAAAAATATGAAAACTTAGAAATATTAAGTGGATATCAATGAGGCAATCCGTAGGCTATTCCCTCCTTCAGAGTCTGTAATTAATTAAAATGGGATTTGGCCATCATTACAAACAAGATCATCACAAAAAAATTTTATAAATACAATTAATATATGATTATATACAATTTTTTTTTTTAATCAATAATATTCTACTCAACTTTGAAAAGTCAGTGAATGCAAATCCAATGCGACATTCCCCTCTGTCTCCTCTTTCAGTGACAGTAACAATAATTTTTTGTTGTCGAGGATAAATAAATTGAATTGCTTCTTTCCAGTAATTTTATTTCGTTATTCAAATGGTTAATCCGGATATTTTCTAGAGAGCGCTCTCGGCGATCTCTCTTCCTCTAGTGAGAAACCTACTCCCCCACCAATGTTCCTCTGACCTCCATCAGCTGTAGCAGAACATTGATAAAAGCTCGATCACACAAAATACACACGAACAAAAAAAAATCGAAATATTTAGATTAACCATCTGATAGTCAACAAAATAAATTACTTGGCAAGAAGCAACTCAATTTATCTATCCTTTAAACAATAAAAATTAATATATCCAGTACACACCAAGCCAGCAAATTCTATGAATATAGTTAAAGTAACAATAATATATTGTATTTCATTCACAGTGAATTATAATGTAGTAATGAGTTGCAAAATTTTGATATAAATATATATCATTAGGCAAATCCCCTTCAAATAAAACGTGCGCCAAGCGGCTGTGCGTATAATTATTTGATTTATACAGTACACCAATGTTCATTTTGCTTTACTATACTTTATACATATATATACAAACTTCTTATAAATTATTTATTTATTTATTTTATTTCATTATTATTTTTTCTTTTTTTATCTTCTTCTTCGATATCCACTTAATTCACTTATCAGTCCGTCTCCAAAAATTACTCCAATCTTCTTGAAATATTCGTTAAAATAAAGAATAAAATCCTCTCTTAAATCAAAATAATTTTAATTGTAGTAATAAAAAATTGCAAAATTGCGAGGTGGGTTTCACAATAAAACAAAACTGAGTTTAGAATTCGATATATTTCGGGTTGTCAGCCCATCATCAGGAGTCGAGAAAACTGAATATAAATTGTAAAATTTTTTATAAATAATAATTTTTGGGGGGAGAGGTATGGTGAGGGAAGGTTAGGGGGAGGAGAAATGAATCAGATTCGTGTAAGTGAATGGGGAAAGCAGAGGTGGATTCTAAATTAATATTATCGGATCTGTTGAGACGATTAAGAGCTATTACATGCTCAGAATAATGAGTGAATGAATGAGCGGCCTGTCTGACCTATACAAAAAGCATCACAATCGTGACAAGTTAATTTATACACTCCTGATTTGTTTAATTTGTCAATTTTGTCTATTTTATTGTTAATTAATTGGGAGAAATTCTCTCAGAAACCTTTGAAATACTAATTATAAAGTATTTTGACTTCAAGTATTTGAAATACAAATAAATAAAATACAAATATATTTTAAAGTACCTAGCTCTGATGAATATATGGTAAGCAGGTAAGTAAAATTAAAAAAATAAATGATAATATTGGAAGAGCCTGTAAGGTAGGCAACCAGAATGCCAGCCTCCGCTTTCGGTTGCATATACTCCAGGCTTTGCCAGTAAATTTGTTACAGATAGTCATTATTCATTCAATATAATATATAATTAAATTAAAAATTATAGTCAGAACTTTTTAATGTTTGAAGGGAGATGCTTTGAAATTTTATTTATGTCTTTGAAAAAAAAATAACTATCTACCAAATTTTATATACCTTTTAGAAGCTCAGGTTTGTGCCAAATTTTGGTTGCACACGTTTCAAGCAAAGTTATGAACGAAAACACCCTCAACCCTGTCTGATTTGTCTGTTTACGTGGTTTCCGCGAAAAGTTGCTCACGATTCACGTAAAAACGGCTGAAGGGATTATTATAAAATTTCATATTTGGATCAGATGTCTTCTAACTTACGTTTATTGCTATATAACGTTTTGATATTTTGACCCCAAAAAGGGGTTTGGGGGGGGGCGCACGAATGGAAATGATCAAATAACTCCTAAGCTATTAACTCTACGACAAATTTTGTTATGAGCAAAGTTGTAGGGGATGTAATTTCTGATAACTCCTGTTTAAATAAATTCCCGCAAAAAAAACACCCAAAAAGATGGGGGAAGGGTGAAAAAATGTAAATTCTTGCCCTTGGAGCACACTCAACCAAATTTTGTACACATAATCTGTGGGCCATTAGAATGCTAGAAATGCAAAAAACTGGGTGCGGGAACGGGGTGGACGTGACGGTGGGGGTGGAATGGTGGAGCGGGGGCAGCCCCCTGGCTAGCAAGAGGGCGAATGCGGGCCTTGAAACTAGTATTCTATATAATGATAAGTAAGTATTTATATTTAAAAATATTAGTATTAATCGATATTTTAATTAAAGAAATTGAAAATATATTTATATTATTTCTAAGAAAAATATTGAAAGATAGTAAAGTTGAGTCAAAACATGAAACACTGACAAAAAGTCAAAATTTGGCTAGAAGTGTAATTTAGAAAGATTAAAAAAATTACTTTTTCTGCACTGGCGACCCGAAAATCGCCTCGGTTCATTAAAAGTATTAAACTTGACAACCTCGGATGAAGTTAATGATTATTAGTCGAATATATATGTGCCCATAATTATGAAAGTGGTCTAAGTCATTGATTGTTAGTTTCGAGATATTTAAAGTTTTATAAAATAAACAAGATTCGAATTCTGTATAATGAGACAGCTAGAAATCCACATATCGGTTCCATTTTATGCGATTTTTCAAAACCGACATCTTATTACTGTACTTTTAAATGGATGGAACATAAAATATGAAAAAACTAATTTTTTAATTTTTTGACTTAGTCCACTTTCATAATTATGGGCACATATATCATGATGTTAAAAATATTTTGTCAAGCAACTTGTATATAGTCTCTCTTTTAGGAGCTTAACTAAAAATAAACTTGAATTGTATTAAAATAAATAAATAAATAAATGGAATTGAAGTGGTTAAAAGGGCTGGAGGCTACAATTTGTCTGTTTGGTTGGATAGATTATTTTGGGGATGTTCGAGAGAGAGAGAGAGAGAGGAGTGTTTACCGAGGGAGGTATAGACGGAGAGTGTGTCGGCGGCGGCGGCGGCGGCGCCATAAGGGAACCCGGGGGCGAGGGCCGGGTGCGGGGGCGTCGGCGAGTGGCTGGATGACAGGTAGGGCGGTGTGGCAGGGCCGCCGTGGAGGTAGAGCTGACGGCTTCCGGGGGCGGAACCACCGCCGCCACCCCCGCTGTGAGGCGACGAGCCCTCCTGGTCCAAGCCCAGGTTCACCACCGTGCTGTAGCTGTCGTTGCTGTTCAAGTCTGAAATACACACAACACACAAAATAATTCAATCAATTCACAAATGCAATTCAGAAAACGAGAAAAAATTATAGAGATTAAAATTGGAAATTCTTTCTACAGAAAGTGTTGAGATGTTTGTATTTTTATTTTTATTTTACCATACAGGGTATGGCCAAGTATATATATAATCGTGCATGAAAAAAGTGTTTTTTTTCTTCTTTTTTTCGAAATATCGCAAAAACGGCTTAAACTATTTTGATTAAAAAATTCCCGGTCGAAAACATGGTATTTCGGTCTACAAAAAAGCCCTAATTAGTGAACATCCAAAAAATTATATTTTTCGAGATAATAATTGTTTTGTCAAAATGTCTGTTAGTCTGTCTGGTTGTCTGGTTGTTAGTTGGTATGTGCGTTACCAAATTTTTGTGGACGAGCTAGATCAAAAACTAGTTTGAATATCGAAAGAAAATTTCACAGGTAGTTTTTGGTCCATTGAGATTAAGAGCTGATTAGATTTTGGTGAATATCGAACAAAAATTAAGGGGAGTTGATGGGGGGTAAAAATTAAAAATCTAGGCCATTTGAGCAAACTCAATCGAATTTTGTATACATAATCAGTGGGACCCCAGAAGTCTAAAAATGCAAAAACTAACCGCCCAAAATGGGGGGGGGACGTAGGGCCAAAAAATAAAAATCTTGGCCATTTACCAAACTCAACCAAATTTTGTATACATAATCACTGGGTCCCCAGAAGTCTAAAAATGGAAAAACTAACTCGCCAAAATGGGGGGGGGGGGGGTAGTGTCAAAAAATAAAAATCTTGGCCATTTACCAACCAAATTTTGTATACATAATCAGTGGGACACCTGAAGTCTAAAAATGCCAAAACTAACCCCCTCCCCTACATAATTAAAAATAATTTTATTAAATATTAAGTATAAGTGATGGGCCAGGTTGTATGGTAAAGTCAAGTGGATGGCCACATCAGAACACGTCAGCTTATTTGTTACTCGATAAGTCTGGAAAGCAGGCAAATGGCTCTACTATTATTGAATTGACTCAATTTCTTTTTTGCTCATTGTATTTTAAAAATGCAAAAAATATGCCCTGAATTATAAACTCCAAAGGAAAAAGAGATCTAGATCTAGAGGACTTTGGTGGAATAATAATAATGTCTTAGCCGGAACAGGCTTAACGGCCTAACCCTTGACTGCAAATGATGATGATGTAAAGAAACTATTTTTCACATTTTTTTTCTACAACTTAATATTGTAATTTTAAGTAGCAGTTTTACTAGGACAATGGTTCATTTCTTTTTCTTTCGAGCGGTATTAATATGTCATATATGATTTAAAAAAAATGGATTTAGCAGGTTTACACTCTAAGGCGACGATATATCGATGGTGTAGGGAAAAAGGGCCAATCTGATTTTTCCACTAGGTCCTATCTGATTTTACCACCTCAAGGTCATTAGTTAATTTGGGGCCAATGTGCAGGGGCCAACTTAAACATGAAAATGCATAAGGACCAAAAACTGCATTGAAATTAATCCAAAGAGTCAATATGACACGTTGTGTTTTCATATTATTATAGGTTTGTTTCAAGCAAAAATAATTAGATAGGTTTTTATGGTTTTTTTTATTTTTAAAGCTCTGCTTTCTACTATATGCTAAAAATTGGAGGACTAGAAGAGCCAAACCTAACAGATTGGCTACTCAATCGTTTCCAGTTTTTAGCATAGTCACTTATGCTAAAGGCACGGTTCTTAACCTATGGGCCGCGAAAGATATTTCTTGGGTCGAGGAATTTGTTAATATTAATCAATTTCAAGAACAATTAATAGAAATATTGTTAGAGTTCTGTAGCTTGTGATTCTTAGTACAATTTAATAGAAATACAAATTGATCCAAGCATTTCTGGGTGCTAGTTGTATGATGACGGATGGATTTTAGGAATAAGCTAAAACTATCTACACATTATATTTTCACTAAGTCTATAAATATATTTTTAATTATGGCCAATAAAAATTGTTAAAAACACTTGATTATTCATTAAATTTTCCTTGGATTGAAAAGTACTTTTGCTTGTATCTTTATTATTAAAAAAAATTGTCAGAATTAAAAAAAATCATCGTTGTAAAATTGGTGAAATTTTTTTAAATATGATCTAAAAAAGGTAAGGAAAAAAATTTGAGCTTTTTTGGGTCGCGACATGAACATATTTCTCTAAAATTCGGGTCGCGGCTTAAAAAGGATAAGTACCACTCGTGCTAAAGGACCAATGCACGACAGTTTTTGAATTTTCTATTGTCTTGCAATTAACCACGTGATCAAGTTAAATTTAAGGATGTATATAATAAATGGTATCTGATATTTGCCATTAAGAGCCACATATAAAAATCTATAAACTGCTGAAAAAAAAATGAATCGGAATCGCAATATTTAGCTTTTAGAAACAGCCAGTAAATTGCAGGACCCTTTTTCCCAACACCATCGAAATGTGAAGTAAATTCATTTTCAACCGCTATTATTATTATTATTATTATTTTGACTGTGTGTGTCTGGATTCGATACATCATCGATAAATCAAGAATATAAAATCGAAGAAAGATGAAAGGAGAAACTGATATTCCTCGATATTCAACGCCTTTTTGAAATGCGATATGCTTTGCTAAATTGTTTTTTTTAGTCGGGAGGAGGTGGTAGGATATCAGCATTAGACATCTAATAAATTGATTATTTTTAACCTGACTTCAAAAAAGGAGGAGTGTCTCTCAATTCGACTGTTTTTTTTGTCTATGTTACCTGCATATCTTCGCCAGAACCGATTTTGATGGGTTTTTTTGCATTGGGTTCAGTCTAGTTTCCGATTGGTCCTGTTTTTTTTCATTGGTATTGGACCTTTTTGCTATGATTGTTCAGGCATAACTTCTTTGTTTATGAACCGATTTTAATGATTCTTTTTTAATTGGAAAGAGGGTACCTTAGGGGTGGTACCATATTAATTTGGTCAAGTTCTGATGATATGATCAATGACGAATTAACGTAAATATCCAATTCTTATGAGCAAATAATCGAAATTATAATAAATAAAATCTTTTATAAAAATCAATCTTAAAACGTTCATTTAAAACCTGCAAACGTTTCTAGAGAATTTCTATATTTATGAATTTAATTTTATTATCATTTTCTGATTCATTCGCCCGACTCTTTCTCTTACGAGATGCATGCAAGGTATTATATTTAGTCCCTATTAATACTTATCACTAAAAAAAGAGAAAAGCCAAAAATAATTTTTATAAAAAAATAAAAACAGACTTCAAAAAAATTAAGTGCAGCGAATAAAGTAACAAAACTCGGGAACAAAATAGAATGCACTAAAAGGTATAAAATAATTATATAATTTAGTTACAACTAAACGACGAAATATTTACGTGAAATCACTTTTTGAAGTCGGTGCTAAACAAACTATATGAGTAAAGGCGTACCCGCCAATCGTACTAAGCATAAAATCCGTCGAGTTAGACTCATAAAAATGTAGCATGTTTGGCACTGACTTCAAAAAGTGATTTCTCATGTAAAATATATTTCTCGTCGTTTAGTTGTAACTAAATTAGATAATTATTTTATATCTTTTAGTGCATTTTTATTTTATTTTTGGAGTATTATTATTTTATTTGATTTGCATTTAATTTTTCTCAAGTTGGTTTTATTTATTTTTTTTTTATAAAAATTATTTTTATTCAATCTTTTTTATAGACTGTTTAAAAAAATAAATTTTCAAAAATTCGAGATTAATGATTCATGTAATCTTGTGGGATCTAAACGAAAATAAATTATTGATATCTATAAAAAAGATCTAAAATGACCATCAAACCCCCGTATATTATGTCGTTTAGTCCCTGAGGGTAGTTTAAGCACTCTGTCCTCAATATAAACCTTAAAAAGTGAACTGACTTTGGATAATGTACCCACCCGTGTCCTGCAATGAAATATTAATTTTCACATTATTATTTTTAATTCATTTCAAAGATAAGCCAAGCTTTTCAACAAGTTAGGTTAGGGGTGTTCTCTTTCAAATGTTTCCATTAAATTTACAAATTAAAACTTTTACCATGATTGACTCTGATAGATGAATCCATTTATCATTTACCTTAAACATTAAGTATTTATTTTAATCCAGGATTGGGAATAGTAATGAAATGACCAGATTTTGTAGGCTTTGATATTGAATCATTCTCTAATTATGAACATTTTTCATGGAACAGTCAAGATGTACACGCAGAGGCGGTTCCACCAACAATTTTATCCCAAGCTGGCTTCTCTCTTTGGACGCCTATATAAATATACAATAAATTAAAAAGGTTCGAGATAAATGAAAATATGAAAAAATTTGTCATTGTAGCGAGCGGATTACCTATTCTAAATTTTTATCAAAATAATTCATAATTTTTATAAGAAAAAAATAAAACCGACTTTAAAATTATATAAACAAAACAAATAAACATAAACAAAGAAATAAACAGGTTCATAAACAAAGAGAAGTTACGGAGTGAACATACATGACACAAAAAAGGTCCAATACCAGTGCTGAATCTAGTTTTTACCGATCAGCGACTATACTCGAACACAATGCAACAAAATCATCAAAATCGGTTCAAATTTGCGAAGAAATCGAGCAACTTAGACACAAAAAATTCAGTCGAATTGTTACCTCCTTTTGAAGTCGTTAAAAACATTGTTGATAGGTATATATTTAAGCAAATACAAAAAATACTTTAGAAAAATAAAACCGACTTCAAAAAAATTAAATGCAACAAATAAAATACACTAAAAGGTATAAAATAATTATTATCTTATTTAGTTACAACTAAACTACGAAATATTAAGATGAAATTACTTTTTGAAGTCGGTGCCAAGCAAACTATACCTATAAGCGAGCGTACCCGCCAAACGTACTAAGTAAGATCCGTCGAGTGCGATTCATAAAAGGTATATGTTTGGCACCGACTTCAAAAAGTAATTTCATGTTAATAATTCGTCGTTTAGTTGTAACTAAATAAGATAATAATTATTTTATACCTTTTACTGTATTTTATTTGTTGCATTTAATTTTATTGAAGTCGGTTTTTATTTTTTTTCTTAAAAATTATTTTTTTTTTTCTTTTTTAGTGATGTTATTAATAGTGATCATATCATCAGAACTTGCCCAAATTAATATTGCACCCATCCCTAAAATAAACCCCTTCCCAATAAAAAAGAATCATCGAAATCGTGGTTCATGAACAAAAGAAGTTAGGCCTGAACAACCCTAACAAAAAAGGTCTAATACCAATAAAAAAACGGGACCAATCAGAAGCTAGACTGGACCCAATGCAAAAAAAATTTTCAAAAACGGTTCGCCACTGGCGGAGATATCAGGTAAACATAGACAAAAAAAAAAATCAGTCGAATGGAGAACCTCCTCATTTTTGATGTCGGTTAAAAATAGCATTGTTGCCGCGTATACTATCTTTTTTACTGCAGCTATACTCACATTACTAAATATTCAATTACTAAAAAAATAAAAGTTTATTTCTTTCGAATATATAAACATCTTTATAACATTATAGTATAAAATACAATAGCAAATTTAAAATTATTAAATTTTGCAATATTATTCTAGAAGAGAAAGAAAAAACAAATTTTAATCGTAGTGTGGATATTTCAAGTAATTCTATTTTTTGACTTTTCAATAACTCTTTTGCGGGCTATCCTGGTCCTTGTTTTTTGGGTATTATTTTGGTATTTGTCGAATTTTTACGGCGACAGAGGCTCATCGCGGTTCGAAAATAAATTAAAAAAATAACCCCAATTTTCAAGTCTCTATCTCAATTTTAACCTGAACCGTTCACATGTTTAGATGAAATTTTCCCATTTTAAATAACATTGACTTTTGCCATTGAAACGATCAATTTTTTATTCCGGCCAAAAAGCAATGGTTCAAAACGAGGGGTGATCTGAGATTGGGAGGAGGTGTGTTAACTTTTTGAAGTGATTTTTGAAGTATTCTGGAAATATTTGGCTGGAAGTATTCTCGGGAATATTTGAAAAGCTATCGAAATATTTGGAAGTACTTGGAAATATTTTGGAAGTACTTGGAGATATTTGGAAGTACGGGTGGAAGTAGGTGTACAGCATATTAGGTCGCGGTTCACCCTCGCGAGGCGCCCGCTGGCTCACAACATTTGAAACCAGTAAACTTTGAATCATTATATAATAGAAAGGGTCTGACCAAATTAAGCAGATTTTAGCTATCAGTATTTTGGAGTTTATAATCTCGCTAACACTAATGATGGAAGTATTTTATCCTCGTGTTAAAATGCTTCTATATCTTTTAGTGTTAGTGTTAGCAGATTCCAAAATTATAATAGCTAAAAATCTGCAAATATTCCCGGAGGGATAGCTTCTATTATAAGGATAAAAGTTTGTCAGAGTTTCAAATTTTTTGAACTATTACTTTGGCCGGACTAAAAAATTGATCGTTCAATGGAAAAAAGCTAATGTTATTTAGGTGGGAAAAGTGTAATCGCTGTGGGATGTCGCAGCTTGAAATTGAGATAGAGACATGAAACTGGGGGATAATATTTTAAATTTATTTTGAACCGTATGATCCTCTGACACCTTAAAAAATTCGAAAATACCCCAAATAAAAGGACCACCCTAATGTTGGTGCTTTTTTTAATTTTTTTTATCGATTTTAAAAACGTGTACCTAGTGTCGAAAGTCTTTATGATGGGGCTCATATATAAGCAAAATCTGTCTACTCAAAATGAAATTTTAAAGCCCCCCTGTATTTATCATAATCTTTAATATTAAAAAGTTTGAAAAAGCTTTTTAAAAAATTTAATGATTTCCATTTGATAGTATGAAAAAAATATATAAAATCAATAAAATAAATATATAAAAATCAATACAAATTCATTTTTATTTATTATTTATACAAAATACTAAAATTTTATTGGTAGCTTTATTAGTTATTATCGAGGGGTGAACCGCGACCTAATATGTTGTACACCCACTTCCACTTGTACTTCCAAATATTTCCAAGTACTTACGAATATTTCCACGTACTTCCAAATATTTCCGGGTCACTGAATATTTCCAAGTACTTCCAAATATTCCAAGTACTTTCAAATATTTCCATGTACTTCCAAATATTTCCAAGTAATTCCAATATAAGTACTTCCTAAATATTTTCAAGCACTCCGAAATATTTCCAAGTACTTCCAAATATTTCCAAGTACATTCAAATATTTCCAAGTACTCTTCAAATATTTCCAAGTACTTCTAAATATTTCCAGGTACTTCCAAATACACTCATCGGCAAAAAAAAACGCAATACCTAATTTTTTTTATTTTTAATATTTTAATTTTATAATATTTATCTTTCATTCTGAAGCTCCGCCTCCGTTCGGAGCCGGTCGCTCTCATATTCGCCCTTCGGCATTTAAACATACTCTACTCAGTTTACTGCTCCTTGTTTCACCTTATTTTATCAAACCATTAAAACAATAAATGTTAAGCGGCTCTGCTTGATATCTCCCATGGGAGATAAAGGGGCCCCGGAGGGCCCAGAAAGCCCCCTGATTTCACTAAAACAAATGGATCAAGATGATAATTTGATGATCAGGCAACAGGCAACGACACCACAATAACAAGATAAGTGAACCCATCAAACAACCTGGTTAATTCTGAAAATACATTAACAAACAATTTATCAATCAATAACCAAACCAATAGTGCATCCAGATCAGACCTAACTTTGACAATACAAACTCAACAAATATTCAAAAACAGACTCCAGGCCCCTCTACTTTAGTTTTCAAGGTAGAAAAAATGACAACAAGAAGGAGGCAACTCATCCCATGAAAGTGCGAGCAGACTAATACATAAGGACCTACTGATACAATCAATTTATTAAAAACATTTAGCATTGTCAATTAGAAATGTTAGGGGGCCTGAATTTATACTGTATGACATGTAAAATAAAATCATCTCTGAAAAAATATTATTTGAAAATTCCTACCTGCCTATATAACTAAATACTTCACCACCAAAAGAGACCAAAAACATTCCCAATTGACACAACAAAAGAAGAAATCTTTAAAGACATCCCAACTCCTTCCCACTTCGGATATATTTAGATTTAATAAAAGAGAGACAAAAAATACTCCTCTAGAGACAGTGAAAATTGGCATTTGTTTCACAAACCCTTCCTGAATATATTTACCTATGGTGCTAGGAGTAAGTCATACCATTTATACCAGCGACCATCCAATGCAAGAAATGTCTCGCATGTATCACCATAAACAGGAAAACCGCAGACGGGAACAAACATATGCCCGCCGTCGTGCCTAGATTCGCATCTGATAGAATCTTGTCTGTCAACCGCTGAACCCAGCGTTTTGCAAGGGCAATCATCTAAGGACCAATCATGAACTCTGTCCATTGTACTCCCACCAAACAAAAAAATAAAAGAAATAATGAGACACACATAATTTAACCATGGAGAAGCGTCGTCTAATTTCATATAAACCTACGCCAACAGGGCGGATAACCCGTCTCTAATAAATGATACATATAATTTCCCACCTAAAACAAGCCAGAACTCATCTCTGCTTGAAAGAAAAATAGACTCAGATTCCTGAAACGGAAAAATCAAATATCTCAAAAAATTTTTACGATAGTGTCTGAGCGACAAAAAGCTCGTCCTATCCCTAGTAAAAGCAATTTCAATTACCACAAACAATACAATTAAATCCTTACACCTATTACTTTCAACCCTTATACCTGGTGGGAACAATATTTTTCAAAATAATAATAATACTTTAATTTAAATACCTAACTGAGATTACGGCGGAAATAATAGAAACAGTTAAAAATAAAACCATACCTGGAAAAAGAGAGCTAATAAAATTAATAGAAACGAATTTAACAAAATAAATTCATTTAAAATAAAATAATACTTTTAAAATTCAATAATATTTATCTATATATAGCCACTCATTATAAAGCCTTATGAAATAATTTGTTAAACCAATATTATTTTAAAATATTTTTCTAAAAAATGTCTAAGAACTATAACATTCTTCAATGGAACGCAAGATCCCTACATAATAAAAAAGAGCAAGTATTTGAAAGACCAATTAATCAGAATAACATTGACATTTTGATATCTGAAAGCTGGTTTAAACCCGAATATAATTAATACTCAAAAGTATAAGATTATACGTAGTTGACGTCTATGAAGGAAAAGGTGGAGTTTAAGTTATTATAAATAAAAATATTAATTATAAAGAAATAAATATTAACAAAAATAATATAAAATATGTATGTCGCAATAAATTTTAGCATTAAATAACAATATACAAATTAATACAATTTCATTATATGCACCACCTAAAACCACCATTAACTATATCATGGAGAAAGCATTGACCAATTCCAAGCGGCCTATTTTGAATAGAGTGCGGATTTAATGCCCACTTTTACGCCTCTGGTTGTACCTACCAAGATAAAGCTGAACCAATTCTAAATAATAATATTAATCAAGACGGAATGATAATTCTTAAATAAATCTGACAAAATGGCCGATGATCCCCGAGGCCGAATAGGGCTTCTCTCCATTGACATTCTTTTGTCAACACGTGGATATATCTCACTTGTCATAGATGTCTACCAAGACCTAATGGGGCCGATCATTATCCAATTTTTAATGAAAATCAACTGCAATAATATTATACTCTTATATAAATAAAAAATATACATAGCAACAATTAATATAAAATGATGATCAATAATAGCTATAAAACTTCTAATGACTAATGAAAAGTATAATAGTACAATCGTTCTCAATATAGAAAAAATGCCCCTAATCAAACATGATAATCTTATTGGCAGACATTAATAAAATTTCGACTTGCGAACAAAATATCTTCCAAAACTCACCCAAAGAATCAGAAATCATCCCCCCATTTGGTGGGACCGCAGAAGATTGTTCCAAAATATGTTCAAAACGAAAATTAAAATTTTCTAAGGCATATGGATAACATGTCCATCGAAAACTATATCGAAATTATAAAAACCGATGCACAAAACAAAAGTAAGCTTCTTAAATATAAAAAAAGAACCAGTTGGAAGAAATTCTTGCCTACAATTAATGGTAAAAGACACCCCGTAAAATTAATCGAATAACAAAAGCATTAAAAAAACATCTTCGGCTCCTACGACTTTCTAATGCTTAATGATGGAAGAATTCTTTATGAAGACGCTCCACCTATTCGTTCCCATCGATGTTCCTTTTTTCTAAAATGTAAACCACCCTAATCGGAATGGGCTGTTGAACCCTTTAAAATGAAGGAGTTCGAGATAGCTCTCGATTCGAAAAGAAATAGCGCTCCGCTCCTGATCAAGTCCATTTTTCCATGATTAAAAATTTGCCTACTCAATCGCAAAAACTTTCTTTAATATTATTTTAACACCTTTAGTGAAAAACAACATTTTTCCAGATTCATGGACCCTCAATCCGGTCATTCTTTTATTGAAACCAAATAAAATCCCAATATTGCGTCATCATAAGGTAACAATTCGTCCTCTCCTGCATTAGAAAAGTTGCCTGAAACTATTTTTAAAAATAGACTTGAATATTGGCTGAAAGCCTAAACATAATTTTGAATTCACAATTTGGATTTTAGAAAAAAAGAGCACTTTGGATAACCTTACACTCTTCGAACGATATTTACACAAGTTTTTCTCAAAAAGAGAATATCTTACCGCTATTTCTGTAGAGGCTAAATCAGCATATGATAATGTGACTACGAGGTCATGGGCTGAAAAACTTCCACCAATTAAATATCCCATCCTAAATTATTAATAAGATATCAAACTAAACCACTCAAGAAAACTATATTGCAAACACGATGAAATTCTGGGTCCGAGCACAACATCTAGAGGGTGGCGGGGAGTTCTCGGCCCCTTTTCTTCCGTGTGCATACGCAAACGAACTCGAGTCTACTCGTTAGCCCAGGGAGCGCCAAGATGCTCCAATTTGCCGACGATGATAATTATCTGGACGTCAGGCTTCCAAGTCCTCAAATGAAAACCGGCAAAGCTGGACAGAGAACCTCCATGAAGATCAGCTCTTGGCTCTCCCAAATTGATCTCGGAAACCAGACACGAAACTAATGGAAGCATTTTTCCACCGAAGATATAAAACGAACAGTCTGAATGTTTTATCAATAAATAACATGAACATACAAATGTTGAAAAACTAAATTCTTAGGTCTTATATTTGACAAAACTATCCTGAAACATCATATAGAATATATTGCTGTGCGAAATTCGTTTGAACATACGACAAGATATATCACAAAACGTGGTGTATAACATCCATCATGTTTTCCCCCCTAATTCACTGATCCCTAATATTGATCTATCTTTGATTATGCAGGAACTGTTTATGTATGATCCAAAGCAGTACTATCCCAGTTGGATAAAATTACAATATAAGGTCATCGCATTCTGTATAGGAGCTTATGTCGTCTACACCAACCAACTTCTACTTATTGCTTCATGAAATGCCTCAATTAGAAGGAAAGCTTTTTGACTCAGAAATTTTAATCAGAAAATCATAAACAGCGACACGCAAATGTTGAACTCAATATCCGAATCCGAAAATTCTTCCATCCTACCACAGCCTATAACTCAATCTGCAAAACCTTTTATAATCAATCAATATAATAAGTTGGAAAATATAGTACACAAATTACACGTCAGTCCAAAGCCTCTTACATACTATCACTTCCACAAACATTAAACACTCTAACGTCCCCGCCATTCATATTCCCCATATCAAAAGAAGAAACAATATAAAATTTAGTTCGCTTCTCGTAGGATGGAATTTTTGATTATGAGCTGATTTTTGCCAGACGGTCAAAATGGACGAAAATGGTTGTGCCTTCACCATGTAACCAATAACTACTTGCGAAAAATTTTAAAATATCTAAGGATTGTTCCATATTTAGCGGAAGCGATCGCTATCCTAAGGGCTTTGGTTTTTATATAGACTCATTAGATCAATCTAAAAAATTTTAATGTATCAGATTCTCAAAGCGTTTTAAAATCAATCAAAACTTTTATAAAACTAAGTCAGAGAACTATCTTATTTATAAATTTTGTGAGGTATGTTTTAAAAACAAACACACTGTTGAATTCCTATGGTGTCCTCCTCATGTGGGCATCCAATACAACGAATTTGTTGACTCCCTAGCAAAACAGGCTATTACGGATAGCCCATTTAGCTCCATGGGCCTCACCACGTAGATGCAATTAATAGTATTAAGAAAAAAATCTATTTGATTTGTGGCAAAAATTTTGGGACTCCTCTTCAGGAATCGAGAGGTTTTATTTTGCACCCCATTATGCCCAGTAACGATGTAAATCCGCGGTTTCATGACTGTCTACAGTATAGGAGGTTAAGAAGTTCTGTCAATGATTGAGGAATGGGTCATGCGGCTACCCCCAGAAGACTTTTCAATTTAACTTCAAGAGACACTCCTTTAGAATGTGATGGCATCCAAATGGGTGATGTCAACCAATATTTTTCAAGTTTCAAATAATTTTAGAGCGATTGACTCATTTTATACAGACGAAAGAAAAAATACCATTACTCATCAATGCAATTAATTCTTGCGTATTTCAATCCTTGATCGTCATGAGTCCGAGATACAAGAGGCAATAATAAAAACTATTAATTGCATCCAAAACTATATATTTAAAATTAAAAAAAAATTTATTAAATGTTAGATAGTATAATTATAATTGCATATGTATATGTGAAAATGTAAATAATGCATTTTAAAAAAAAAAAAAAAAAAAAAAAAAAAAAAAAAAACAAAAAAGGAACTCACAATAAAATGGATTCATTTGAGGTCATTATTAAATAAAAAAATATTTATCTTTGAACATATAAAATCATTAATATACTTCTAGGATAATTTTTAAATATACAAATTTTAATTAAAAGTTTAAAAATGTTACTTTAAAGTTTATTTTTTCAAAAATTCTAATATAAATGTAAATTGTCCCACTTAATTATATCACAAATAATCACCAAGCGGCTCATCTTTTAATGATTTTTGCAACTGAAAATCGTTAAAAATTTAATTTTTCTGGAAAAAATGTATTTTTTAATCTAATTCTAACAAAATTGATATTTGAAAACAATGTTATGATTTGTAATTAAAATTATTAATAATACCATAGATTTAAAAGTGTTTTAAGTTATATAAAAATGACTTTAAAAATGATATAAATCTTTTAACTTGTTAAAAAATTGATTTTATAAAAAAGTAAAATATTAAAAATAATAAAAAAATTAGGTGTTGCTTTTTTACAAAGTGTAATTCCAAGTACTTCCAAATATTTCCAAAAGTACTTCCAAAATACTTCGAAAGAGGTGTACACCTACTTCCACTCGAGGATCACTCTCCTCGGTTATTATACAAGAGAAGTAATAAATTTTAGCCTTGTAATGTCCCAACTCTACTTTACTCTGTGTAAATTTCAATAAAAAATACTAAACAATCAAATTTATCGACATTTGCAACGATTGACTTGCAGATTTCTATTTTTTCACATATTTGGGTCAACAAAAAAAGAAACAAAAGAGAATTTGCTGTCTCTGAATAGAAAATAAATTGACGCCTGAGTGAATTCAAATTTCCTCATCGCTCCTATAATTCTTTGCAGGAAAAAGAACGGATATCTAAAGTATTTTTATTCTCTCGTTAAACGTATCTATAGAGTGATAGATCATATTAAAGAAGAGAAACGTGCATTAAACTTTGCTATGACGAATTAATAAAGACTTTCTGGGAGCAAAAAAAGAAAAAGAAAGGGAAGATTTGTTGCTGGGCAACCGAAACACCCCTAGGGGGAAAAAGCCCAGGCGTATTTGTCTTCGAGAGATATTTATCATTTGCGAAAACAGTTGCAACCCCGGTGCTAATAAATCTTCCGACGCCGCTCTAGAATAATATTAATGAACGGTATTCATCTTGGTTGCCAAATGCTCTGAGCGTGTGCAGGTGGCAAACCCCTCTGGGGAGGGGGACAAGATTTCATAATTTAATATTAGTTATATATTCGGAATGGAAGTATAATTTTATTGACTCATCTGCGACATTCTCTTCTTTTAATTAATTAGTGGTGTCGTGTGATACAGAACTTTTTATCTCTTCAAGTGGCTCAGTTTTTTGCTTTTTAATGTATCTTTTCACTTATCAATGAAAAACAAGGAGGGCTGGGATGTTAAAGCGATGTTCTGATTGTGAATTTTATCCACTTTATCAACGATAGCTATTATTTTCGGGGGCTCTTAGGAATAGGGAGGATCGAGCATTAAATGTGACTCAAATTATTTACTTGTTTATTTTTATACGGGTTGCGTATACAGTGACCGCATCTCCAGCAATTAAGTTGCGCGTGTGAAAAACAAACATTTTGGGCCCTCAAGTATATGGGCCGATATATACCATCCATACAGTGAAAACCCCCTCGAATCCGAAATCCCGGGAAAACTCGAACGAGTTTTTTTGACAAATTTAATGTTTTATCTGCTTGTTACATGTTCAAACTGTTCAACTTTGACACGCTTTTTTCCAGTCACCGATTGTTGCTTTACCAACACCAACTCGCCAGCCAACTTAGTCAACTATCCCCGCCAGCGTCCAGACGCTTTAAAGCTTTCTGTTTTGTTCTACGGTATAAGAACTGTGTTTTTCGTTTGCTTGCATAATTTAAAATCAAAACATTAATCAATACCGTTCACTTAATTAAAAACTCAACAATAACAACGCAACTCGAACAGAAACGAGCGCCAAAACAAGCTTTAGGCTAATCCGAACAGGTTACCTACCAGCCATAATTAGTTCGACGCCAAAAATTTTAACATTCACTTTTGGTACTTTTTAAGTTCAAACAATTATCTAACAAGAGAATAAAATTATTTAATTTAAAACCCACTAGGTCAGTAAGAATATCGCTTTCAAAGTTCGGCCTTCACATCAAAACATAACAATTTTCATGTTTATTTGCTCTTCTGAAAAATGTTGTAAAACTGATTTATTTAATTTTTAATTTACCATACAGGGTATAATAAGTATTGTAATAGTGCATGGAAAGTGTTTTTTTCGAAATATCTCAAAATGGCTGAAACTATTTTGATTAAAAAAAAAAATTCTAGCGAAACCATGGCATTTCTAGCCTGCCAAGCCCTATTGTTGAACATCAAAAAAATTATATTTTTTGGAGATAATAATTGTTTTGTCAAAATGTCTGTTATTCTGTCATATTCAGTAAGCTATACCAAATTTTTGTGGACGAATCCAACCTCAAAAACTAGTGTGAATATCAAAACCAAATTTCACACGTAGTTTTTGGTCCGTGGGACCAAGAGCTGATTAGATTTTTGGAAATATGCATATTGACCTACAAAATTATAGGGGGTCGAGGGCTTAAAAATTAAAAATCTGAGGCCATTTAGAAAACTCAACCAAATTTTGTATACATAATCAGTGGAACCCCAGAAGTCTAAAAATGCAAAAATAGCCTCCCAAAATGGGGGAGGGAGGTGTAATGTCAAAAAATGAATATCTAGGCCCTTCTACCAAACTCAACCAAATTTTATATACATAATCAGTGGGAACCCAGAAGTCTAAAAATGCAAAAACTAGCCGCCCAAAATGGAGGGGGGGGGGTGTATGGTCAAAAAATGAAAATCTAGACTCTTGTACCAAACTCAACCAAAATTTGTATACATTATCAGTGGCCCCCCAGGATTCTAAAAATGCAAAAACTAACCCGGAAATAAGGACTATATTTTTTATGCAGATAATTTATATTTCATGTCCCACTGCTCTCGTCAACTTGAATTTGACTTCTTCGAGGCTCAAATAGTTAACTTCCCTGCATATTTGTTATTTACAAACTTATACAGTGCTCTGAGGCAGTTCCTGCTTATATATTTAGTGAGTTTTAATTATAAACGCCTCACATATAATAAAAACTGCATCTATAAAATAAACAATCCGAGAACTTATGATATATGCGGTGTATTCCTACGATTTATTAACTGCATTAATCAAGGGATTCTTGTATAACATATTATCGAGCTTTCGAGGCCTAAGAACCTTAAAAAAATTTCCGAAATTTAAATGAGCGCATTTTTTAAAGTAACCTTTCTCTTTTACTTAGGGAAAGTGGTGTAGGTTTTAGGTGAAACATGTATTAATAAAGTAAAGGGTGTGTAGTTTCACAATGAATGAAAGTTTTAACTCTGTAAACTCCTGATGATGGACTAATAATCCGAAATATATTGAGTTTGTATAAACCTCTTTGAGTTTTATTTCATTCACTGTGAAACTACACACCCTTTACTTTATTAATTAACCTTTCTCTGATTCATTTCTAATAT
>JALMQS010000773.1:450150-569468 GCA_024734495.1 Forficula auricularia | reverse complement strand
GAAGCCTAAAATGGTGCAGATATTTCGTACACTGATAGTAACAGATGTTTATTCGGATTTTCTATCCACAAAAAGAAGAAACGTGTTGCCACTTTTAATCGAATTGGACACGAGTGATATAGAATGTATCAAAATGGAAAATGAAGAAATTATTTCAAAAGTCATTGATCTTAGAATGATGTGAATATAATACCGGAGTTGTTTTTAGGAGATGTAGGTATTAAAGTAATTTTGAAAGTCCGCGAAGATATTTCACAAGCTGTAAATTTGTTTAAAATTTGAATTTTTATTTAAATCACACATAATTAATTATAATTATTTATTGAACACGAACAAATAATACAATATAACTACGACGTTTCGATCGACTTATTCTGCGATCGTTCTCAAGTTTGAGTAAATTTGTTTGTTGATGATAATTTGTTTGCCTTGTTGAAGGCTAAAACAAATATCGGGATCAAAATGCACAAAAGTATAAAGGGCCCGGACTCAGTAGAGAGCGTTTGGCGGAGTGGTGCGTGGGAAAAAACAAACACAAGCTCTTTTATTAAACTGTCCTCAGTGGACGCTGGGCATTCTACTTAGGCCAGCATACCATACAAACGTTCACCGCCACTCGCACCGCTCCGCCAAACGTTCACCTCTGAATCCACAGCCTAACTAAAAAATTCTTGGGACTAAACATACTAATGGGACAGGTTAGGAAGAATAGTATAAATGACTACAGGTCCACAGACCCCTATATGGAAACACCTTTCTTTGGCAAAGTAATGAGTCGAAATAGATTCAGACAAATTCTACAATCCATCCATTTTCCCAACAATGAGGAAATGCCTGAAAATGGTAGACCTAGTTCTAAATTATCTTTTGGATAAATTTGGTAAAGTGTACAAACCAAAACAAAACTTCTCCTTAGATGAAGCAATAATTCCATATCGAAGACGGTTAAAGTTCCGGGTTTATAATCCAGAGAAACTACACATATAAATTTAAATTATATACTGGCAATGGGAAAAAGTTGTTTTTGTTTTATGTATTGTGTTCTTATAAGGGCAAGAATTTTCATTTTTTGACCCTCCCCCCCTTGGTTTTTGCATTTCTACCTCTCTAGAAGCCCACAGATTATGTATACAAAATTTGGTTGAGTTTGCTCCATGGGTAAGAATTTTCATTTTTTGACCCTCCCCCCATTTTGGGTGGTTAGTTTTTGCATTTCTAGCTCTCTAGAGGCCCACAGATTATGTATACAAATTTTGGTTGAGTCTGCTCCAAGAACAAGAATTTTCATTTTTGACACCTCCCCTTTTTGGGTGGTTTTTAAGGGGAATTTTTTAAACAAAAATTGTCAAAAATCACATCCCTACAACTTTGCTCATTACAAAATTCGCCGTAGAGTTAATAGTTTATGAGTTATTTGACAATTTCTATTAGTGCCCCTACCCCAAACCGCCTTTTGGAGTCAAAATATCAAAACGTTATATATAATTAAGTTATGGAGAGGGATTCAGCCAATGGGTAGCCTCTGCTGAATAAAAAACTCCCAATTATGGAAAACGTTTCGGCTTTAATTAAATAATGCCATCATCAGTTCCTAAGAGAGTATTAGGGACACAATTAATTTTATAAATAAATTGTCCGCAGGCAGAGTTGTTGTGGATTTTATCATAATATACAAAATTATATGAATTACAAAATGGTACATAAATCTTGGTGTGCTCTACACAAATTATTTGTACTTGAGACGTTGCGCATATCGAGCGAGAGCACACCAAGATTTATGTACCATTTTATATTTCATATAATTTTGTAGGTATATTATGATAAAATCCACAACAACTCTGCCTGCGGATAATTTATTTATAAAATTAATTGTGTCGCTAAAACTCTCTTAGGAACTGATGATGGCATTATTTAATTAAAGCCGAAACGTTTTCCATAATTGGGAGTTTTTTATTCAGCAGAGGCTACCCATTGGCTGAATCCCTCTTCATAACTTAATTATATACATATACAGCCATCAAAAATTGTATCAAAACGTTATATATACTGGTATTAAATTAGAAGACATATGATCCAGATATGAAATTTCATAATAATCCCTTCAGCCGTTTTTACCTGAATCGTGAGCAGAATTTACGGTGAACCCACGGAAACATACAGACATGAATTTTGTTGAGGGTGATTTCGTTCATAACATTGCTTGAAACGTTTCCAACCAAAATTTCGCATGATTTGGACCAATGTACAGACAAAACCTTAATTATATATATACATGTATAGATTTAGTATTTAAAAATCGCAAATTTTTGAGCGTGTGTGACATTTTGTGGCGCTTGGTAAAATGAATGTCATGAACTATTCGTATTCAAAATTATTTATTATAGTCAAAATGTAAAAAAAGCTTTTTTTATTTATATTTTCTCATGGAGCACTTGCTACCTTTTTGCGAGGCACTATTTCCCCGCGGAGCACAGTTTGGGAAACCCTGCCTTAGAACGTACAAAAATATTGTTTTAAATAGCAATAATGGCAAAATTAGCATGTCTAAATTTAATTTGGGAGTTAATTTAAAATGGGAGGAGCAAAAACGAAATTAAATCAAGAATTGCCCAAGCAAAAATGGGGTTTAATACAAAAACAAAAACTACTATGCTCCTCCTCAATCAGCTTAGCAAACAGGAAGTTGCTATTGAAGACATATGTATGGAGCATAGCCATGTACGGGTGTGAAACCTGGACAATTAGAGAAGAGGAGAGAAAGAGATTAGAGGCTTTCGAAATGTGGTGCTACAGAAGAATGATGAATATCAAATGGATGGATAAAATTACAAATGAAGAAGTTCTTGGAAGAATCGGAGAAAGGAAGAACCTTGTGGAAGAGTCTGAAGAAGAGAAGAGGTCAGATGATGGGGCACACACTGAGACATGGGGGACTGCTTAGGGATATCTTGGAGGGGGAAGTGGGAAAGAAAAGGGGAAGGGGAAGAACCAGATTAGAATATTTCAACCAAATAATTGGGGATATGGGATGCCAGACATTTAGAGAGGTTAAACAGCTGGCGGGGGACAGAGTCGAGTGGAGACGGATTGTTGCATCAAACCAGTCTTAGGACTGTATACTCAATGATGATGAAATTTAATTATAATACATAAAGAAATCCCTACTTGGATAAAATATACCGGCCTTCAGCAGTAGGTCTAATGAAAAACTGAGCGGCTATATAACATATGTATTATTGATATGACAACGGCCAGCAAGGTGTTAATGTGTTTAAGAATAAGATAAATTAATATAGATAGAATGTTTCGTATAATAATATCAGACAATTGAGTAGAACAAGTTGCAAATATAGTGTCTTATTCAATATAAAACTTTGAATTTAATTTATTTCTCCAATTTCCTAAGATCTTATAAATTATAAACTAATTTTTATTTAACATTAATTAAAAATAATAAAAGGATAAGGAAATAAGAAAATCTACAAATACTACACAAACTGAACTTTTTTTATATTTTATAAAAAAATTAAGTTCACATACAGAATTGAAGATTTTAATAATTTTCAATTTGTTTTACTAAACTATATTAATAATAGGAATTTAATTTGTCTTATGTTAAGGTAGTTCTTTCGCAACAATCCACACAAAAAGTTTTAGCCTCGTAACCACTCTATACATATGAACGGTGCTAAAATTTTAGGTTATGTTTTTTTAACGTGACTGTACTTCTCCTCTTTATGAATGGATCGTTTCCAAGCCATTGATCTTATATCCCCTCCACTAAAACTAATCGACCAAATATGTTGTTTGTTTTTTTAATTTTTATCAAAACTACGATGTAAATAATTTCAATTTTTTTTAAGTTACTCCGAATATATTATTCTAACAAATATTAGTTTTTCATCAAGATGGTGAAAGTCCTTCGATGAAAAAAAATAAAATAATGATCATTTTCACATCCTTTCCCAATCTACCATGAGTAAAAAATTTCATTTTTAATTGCAATTATTTCATGTTTGGTGTGGTAAATCGTCTTCAAATTTTAACAGTATGTTTATTATGCTTTTAATGGCTTATATTTCAAGTTTCGAAGACTTCTTGAATTTTTGCATTTGTGAAAGAACTACCTTATAAAAAAAATTATCAAACTAAAAATAAAAATAAAAAAATATTTCCTAGTAAAATGATAAAAATTAAAATCTATAGATTCAATAGACACAATGTTGGGAATATTCCTACATTTGTATTATATATTTATATAAAAAATATATTCTCTTATAAAGATTCTCAAAATAGCGTTAATACCCGTATTATTACTAGATTTTAATTAAAATATCAATAAAGGAAATTGAAAAAATAATTAGTTATTTATTTAAAAAATAACATGTTTGAAAAATTCAAACCAAAAAAAAATATTAGTAAGGAACTAGTGACGGGAAAATTGCTTTAATAATTTTCTTTTTGGTGGGTAAGGGCGTTGTTGTTCGTGAGTTCGATCGTCTTCTTGGGAAGAATCAGGTTCTGATTTCGGATCATTAAATGAGTTCTTGGTGATTGATTTCGAAGGAATGGAGAACGAGTTGCCAAGTGACTGCGTCGAAGAGGCCGTGAACCAAGTACTCACTCTCCTGTTCCATTTTGAGGATGTCCGAGTTGAGGGAATTATTACTGTCGTATTTAGGAGGCGTGCTACTTGGCGTCCTGCTTGTGGACGAGGTCATCACATGCAAGAAGTTATCCAATTGGCGTAACGAAAGAGCATTGTGCAGAGTCTCCAAGGGACGAATTGGAGGAACTCCTCCGCATCCTTCAATTGCTGAAAAAATAACATTTATTAATTTTTATATATGAGTATTATCTAATTGAAAAGTTTTTGTTTTGCCGAGAAGCAGGCCCGTGCCTGGCGGGTGTTCATTGCGTGCGCCGCACTCAGGCGTTCAAATAGCCAGGGATTTTTTTTGTTTTTTATGAGATTAAAATATGAAATTTGTAAAAAAAAAATTTCAAATCATTTATAGTTTTTTTTTTACAAATTTCATATTTTAATCTCATAAAATACAAAAAACAATCCCTGGCGATTTGAACGCCTGCGTGCGGCGCACGCAATGAATACCCGCCAGGCAACGGCCCTGGCCGAAAGTAGCAGAGTTGTTGATTCACAAAGAGAAACAAAGAGGTTGTCCTCTGCTTGATGCAAATAAACATACACAATATATATATCGAAATTATATATCTGTATATATATTATTTATTTGTTTGAGACTAGTTTCGAAGACTTGGCCTTCATCAACAGTCTTTTTTAATTATAAATATTATTTTTCATAGGGTCAATACCATATGGATATTGAAAATTTTAACTGTCTCCCAGCTAAGTAAAGATCGAAAATTTTCAATATCCATACGGTATTGACCCCATGAAAAATAATATTTATAATTAAAAAGACTGATGATGAAGACCAAGTCTTCGAAACTATTGTCTCAAACAAATAAATAATATATATACAGATATATAATTTCGATATATATGTGTGTATGTTTATTTCCATCAAGCAGAGGACAACCTCTTTGTTTCTCTTTATGAGTATTATCCATAAAAAAATAGTATAAGTACTTAACATAAAAGAAAGATAAATTTTAAGAAGTGATAATAAAAATTCTTCAAATTATGGAGATGAAAAATTTATACAATTTTATCTATCGTCGCCTTAGAGTGTAAATCTGCTAACTCACAACAAGGAAATTTTACTGGGCAGAGAAAAAACAAACAAAATTTAATATTGTTGTTATGGAAAGTAAGTGTTTTTCATATATTTTACTTTAGCATACAGGGTATGGTCAAGTATTGTAATCGTGCATGAAAAAAAGTTTTTTTTTTTTGCTTCTTTTTTTCGAAATATCTCAAAAATGGCTGGAACTATTTTGATTTAAAAATGGGCCCCCTTAATTTTGTGTCGATATGCACCAAAATCTAATCAGCTCTTAATCTCAATGCACCAAAACTACGAGTGAAATTTGGTTTTGATATTCACACTAGTTTTTGAGTCTAGCTCGTCGAAAAAAAATTTGGTAACGCACAGACTAACACACTAACGGACTAACATACATTTTGACAAAACAATTATTATCTCGAAAACTATAATTTTTTCGATGTTCACTTATTAGGGCTTTTTTGTAGACCGAAATGCCATGGTTTCGCCCAATTTTTTTAATCTAAATAGTTTCAGCCGTTTTTGAGATATTTCGAAAAAATGAAGCAAAAAAACACTTTTTTCATGTACGATTACAATACTTGACCACACCCCTGTATGGTAAAGTAAAAAATTTAATGAATATGATAATGAACATGAGAAAAATGCGAACCTGAGGCTGAAGCTGTATTTGGAATCATATCTCGAAGGTTAGGAGCACTTGAAGAGCCGCTGATGACCGCCGTGCTAAAAAGGCTGGAGGTGCTGCTAGCCATCTTCTTATAGGGCATGACGAGATGGCCACCTGGCCCTAAGCCGAACCCTAGCATCTTGAGATAACTCATCTGCCCGGAGATACCGTGGCGATGGCGCCGAGTGCCGGCGTCTGAGCAGGAGAGATTTGTCGCCGTGGCGAGGGAGGTCAGCGAGGAAATGGGCGAAGTAGGCGGCGAGGGCAACGAAGGTGAAGAAAGGGAAAAAGATCGACCAAGGGGAGACACCGCTGAAGAGACATTCGGGGGCGTGTGACCAGCCGAACGCATTCCAGAGAGACTCTCCATGGCCGAAGGGGAATACCCAGAGACATGGATACAATGCGGGGAACACGAAAGAGGCCGGGCGGTCATCGGGGCAAGATCGAGCAACGCATAAGAGTCCCCTATGTTTCGATCAAGTTATATTAAAAGCAATATTAATGGGCGAACAAAGACAACGATGAGAGCGTTACGAAGGCAATGAAAATGAAATAGAGTATAGAGAGATACAATGTTAGTTAAGAGAAAAGCATGGTAAGGAAAGGTTAGGCAGAGGGAAAAGTGAACACTTTATCAGTACTTCAATTCCCATTGAAATTAAGCTTAATTTCATTATATTAGTATGAAAACCTTTAAACACAAAGGGCCAAATTTTAAGAGAATAAAATCAATTAAAGAAAAAAGCTATAATGCAAAAATTGATATAGTGAAACCCCTCGAATCAGAACTAATTGGGGCTGTTCGGATTAGCCGAAAGCAGGTTCGACAATTGACGATAACTGATATCAAGTGAAAGATTAAGTGATATTTTTGTGTTTCTATTATTATTTCATTGTTTTTGCAAAGTGATTAACGTAAAGAATTTGAATAACCAACTTTTACACTTTTTCAATCCTGGATGACACAAGTAAGTAGACACATTTACACTTTGTTAGGTATGCTAACTGTACTGTGCTTCTTTGTTAATTTTTCAACTAATTATGTAAAATAAGGTTATAATGTAGAATATATACATAATTGTTTTATGACTAAATAAATAAGTTTCTCTTTTTTGCGTTCGGATTTCTTTGGATTTCGGGGTTCGGATTTGAGGGGTTTCACTGTATTTAACCTTGCAAATAATTCTAAAACAGTCATTTTGGGAAACTCTAGCCCAAGCTTTAATATTGGCTAACTCTGTCTATATTGGCAATGTCATTATACTTTGGAAGTATAGCTGTAGTCCTGAGCCCCAAATTTTTATTTTGAAAAATACAGGATGTTTCAGGAGGAATAGTAAATATTTTAGGAGGTGGTAGTATAGACGAATTGCAATAAAAAATGCCATATAACATGTGTCCAATTTTTATTGAGTACAGAGATACAGCTGTTAGTATGTAACGCAAAATCGGAATAGGCAGCATATGTAAATACGTGCGGCATGTTTACACGCTACTGTACAGTAGACTTGGCCAACAAATCACAATGAAAACTTCAATGTAAACTAAAGCACAACTTCACAACTTGGACATCAACACTCTACTGCTGACATTCGATAAATACGCCCATAGCAACAGGTGTACAAAGACACGATACAAAAATACATTGAACTCAACTGTATCTCTGTGCTCAACAAAATTGGACTCATGTTATATGGCATTTTTATTGCAATGCGTCTATACTACCACCTCCCAAAATATCTACTATTCCTCCTGAAACACCCTGTATTCATTTATAGGGTACGTCAGGATAAGTGAGCCTATGTGTTAGATATGGTATAAATGTGGATAAAAAATAACATAGAAGAGAAGGGCAGAAGAACGCAACTATAATAATATATAAGTAATTTATGAAATACTAGCCAGGGTTTCAATGCGTTAGAAGTTGATATCACAACAATAAAATATAAATTATGGTCAGTTACCCAGACGCACCTTACCTGGGATTTTTAATTTTTAGGTTGCATTAAATATCACTGTTAAAATATATTTATATAAAAAAAATATTTAATTTTCAATATAGGTTTCTAACTACAGGAACCTAATCCCCCCGGTTAGTGAATGAGTTTTTGTTTTTATTACTTGTAGATCTGTAATTGCGGGTTTTAGTTTTCGTGTGAGTTGAGTTTTTTTTTAGATGTAATGTAAGCTTTTCTGTTTCTGATGTAATATAAATAACGTTAAAAAGACATTCCTGTTCATTTATTTTATGAAAAAAATAAATATATATTTAGGAGTTTTTTGGAACTAATAAGTTTTTTTAGTGGTATAAAATAACATGAAATTAAGGTGTCCAAAGTTACATTTGAGTAACTTGAGTGTTTTAGTTCCATTCTTTACAGGGTATTTACTATAAGGATACTTTGGTTCAGTTCAAAATACTTAGCACATGACACAAAATAGGAATTTTGAGTGGATTTCTAGCTATAAGATTTTAACTCAAAACAGAGGAATTTTAAATTGAGATCACGCAAAGCAATCATTCAATTAGCTACTAAAAGAGCGGAGGGTTTATAAAATTGAAGCTACTAGATTATAGTACAATCAAACATCATCTAGTGGATTTTGTGAGGAAATAATGAGCAGGGTTGTTAAGTAACTAGATACAGGTATCTAGATACATTTAAATGCATCTTGTATTTAGATATTTTGCAAAAATTGTAACTGTATCTAAATACATTTTAACAAGAACATCTCTCACTATCAATGTTAGTGTCTTCTGCAAATAAACAGTGACTTTATATATAATATAAATGAAAGAATATATTATGTAAGTATATACATATAATTTTATTTGATAGGGACTATAGTTTCGAAGGCTTAGTCCCTTTATTCTTAAAGGTACACATGCACACAAAAACTAATATAATATTTTTTAGTTTGAAAATGAAGGCCAGGCTCTCTATCAAATAAAATTATATACTAGTATACCTATTAGGGTGCTCCTTATTTTGGATATTTTCGAATAACTCGGACAGGGTCTCATATGGTTCTAAATAAATAAAAATAAAAAATATCCCCCGAGTTTCAAGTCTCCATCTCAATTTTAACCTAGTGCTACACAGCGATTAAGTTTCCCATCTAAATAACATGGGGTTTTTGGCATTGAACGATCAATTTTTTATTCTGGCCAATGTAATGGTTCAAACAATTTGAAACACAGTCCACTTTATCCTTATAATAGTAGATATGTCTCAGAATTTTTACAGATTTTTAGCTATTATAATTTTGGAGTCTATAACTTAAGTACTAATACTAAGATTTAGCAGTATTTTATCTAGATGTAACTCAAAAATTGTAATAGCTAAAAATCTGTAAAAATTCTGAAGGATAGTTACTATTATAAGGATAAAGTCTACAGTATTTCAAATTTTTTGAACCATTACTTTGGCCGGAATAAAAAATTGATCGTTCAATGTCAAAAACCCCATATTATTTAGATGGGAAACTTAATCGCTGTGTACCACTAGGTTAAAATTGAGATGTAGACTTAAAAGTTGGGGGAAATTTTTTTATTTATTTAGAACCATATGAGCTCCTGTCTGAGTAAATATTCGAAAATATTCAAAATAAGGAGCACCCTAATACTTATATATATATATTTATTTATTTATATAGGTGTATATTTATTTGAATCAAGCAGAAGACACACTCATTAATTTCCTCTTAAAAATTAACAACTCTTCTATTCTCGACAAGAAAATCTTTGAAAATTAATAGATATTTTTTTTAATAGATTTAGGGTTGGAACTAGAAAATTTTCAATTCTTCAGAATTTATTGGGCCAAATTTAGCAGGACAAAGTTGTCCAAAATGACTGATTAGTAATCAAAAAGAAGAGTATTAAATATTATATTTAAAATGAAAAATTAACTGGGAAATTGTAATCAAATACTTTACTGTAAAATGAAAGTCAAACATAAAAGTGAAAATAAATAGAACAAATGAATTAATTTGTAGAAAGAATTTGAAAATAAATAATTTGACCCTTAATGATATTTTTATGAATATGAAGTATTATTTTAATGAAAATGTGATCTGTTAGAAAATCAAGCATTGTAATAGATCAATAAGAGTACATTTGAAAATGCACAGGGGTTAATAAGTATATCTGGAAATTCAGAGGCCAGATTTATTAATCCTGAGCAATTCGAAAAAAATTGCGTCAAGAAAACTCGTTAAATCCAACACGCTACCGAGGAATTCAAATCATTCTAAAATGGATGACAATTTGTGATCAAACACATTAAGTCAATAGGTATGGATGGTTACTACAGATAAAAGGAAAAAAGGGTTTAAAGTTCAAAATGCTTTTTTAAGGTATTTTAAAGTGTGTGTATTGGAATCAACGAGATATAATTAAAAAAACCAGGGCCAACGTCACGGAAAATCTCTGCGCAGATGAGTTTGAGAAGCTAAGCTTTTGTGTTATATAATAAGATTTTTCATTCTGTTGATCCTATATTTCTACTATAAAAGACAATAATTAACCATCATGTTTGAAAAAGTACATGTTCAAGAAAAAAAAAATATAATTAAGGTAGTTCTTTCGCGACAATCCACACAAAAGTTTTAGCCTAGTAGCCACTCTATACATATGAACGGTGCTAAAATTTTAGGTTATGTTTTTTTAACATGACTGTACGGATCGTTTCCAAGCCATTGATCTTATATTCCCTCCACTAAAAATAATCGCCCAAATATGTTGTTTTTTTATTTTTTATCAAAACTACGAGGTAAATAATTTCAATTTTTTTAAGTTACTCCGAATATATTATTCTAACAAATATTAGTTTTTCATCAAGATGGTGAAAGTCCTTCAATGAAAGAAAATAAAATAATGATCATTTCCCCACCCTTTCCCAATCTACCTATGTAAAAAATTTCATTTTTAATTGCAATTATTTCATGTTTGGTGTGGTAAATCGTCTTCAAATTTTAATACTGTGTTTATTATGCTTTTAATGACTTATATTCCAAGTTTCGAAGACTTCTTGAATTTTTGCATTTGTGAAAGAACTACCTTAATTAACTTTAAAATAAAAATATTAATGTAAAAAAAAATAGTTTTATTTTTTTAAATAATATGTCGAATATAATATACCGGGACAAAGAATTATTTTGGAAAAAATTTGAAATGAGTTTTTATTTTCTTTAAATTAAAATATCTCGTTGCCTTTGTATTTAAAAAAATCCCTTTGGCGAAAATCAGCAAGCTTTAGAGGCGCTAAGCATCGGTGAAAAACAAACATATTTTTATAGGGAAAAAGCTGATATTCACCGATAGCTAGCTGTCTGCCAAAAGATGTCAAGTGTGTGTGTGTGTGGGGGGGGGGGGGGTTAATTCGGGCTATATTTCTTGAATAGATGCCAGGATGCCACCCTTATCGTGATTTTCGCCAACGCATTTTATAAAAGATAAACATTACCAAATTTAAGCAAGTTTAAAAAATAGGTATATTTTTGTTTTTAAAAAATATTTGCAATTCTAATTTGATAATATATTTTTCTAGGATTCATTTAAAAAAGATGAGTTCTGTAACGAGTTTTAATTAATTAAATGAACGTAGATACCGTTAATATATTTGCAAATCGAATAAATAGGATAAGGCGGAGTAAAAAAAGAAATATATAAAAAAATAAGCTAATTTGCAGAATACATTTTTGAAAGGCAATTAAAACATGGATAAAATAAAAAAGTACCTTTATTTTGATTTTATTATTTCATTTATTTTTCTAATATATTATTTTTATTTTTGAAAATTTTAAGTATGAATTTTGTCTAAAATATATGCCTGTATGAATTAAACTTAAACTTTATTAAAAACAGGTGTTAACAAATATAATTAAAAAATATGTCTTCTTATAGTGCCATGCCCGAACGGGCCCATATACCTATGGTGAGTGTGTTTAGTTGTTCCACACAGATATACGGGACCCACCCTTCAACGACGGCTCCGAATGGCTAGTTTGGAGAGGTTGACTAGACATTACACTCTTGGTAGTTTGCCATTGCTTTCCAAGAGGAGGCGGCTGCAAATATCTGTCGAGACTCAGTCTCGAACCAGCACACCTCAGGACAGCGGCCCGAAACTCCGACCACTGACCCCAGTCGCCTCAAAAAAAAATATATGTAGGTATTATAAAATCATACAAATATTTATCACTAGAAAAATCGGACATTTTATTAGCATTGGCGGTAGTTTTTCTAGGTTGGGCCTGGGACCCAAGTTTTATTTTATTTAGTCCAAATAGACACACACTGTGGGTCAGTGGCTAGAGTGTCGGGTAGCTGACTCGAAGTTCGCTGGTTCGAGACTGAGTCTCGGCAGATCAGATATTTGCAGTCTCCTCCTCTTGGAAAGCAATGGGAACCTACCAAGAGTACAATTGCCTAGTAACCTCTCCAAACTTGCAGTTCGGAACCGGCGTTAAAAAGTAGGTCCCGTATATCTGTGTAAAAACAGCTAAACACACTCAGCACAGGTATATGTGGAGAGGAGCCAAAACGTCAGGGAGACCTGATATGGCACATAAAAGTAGAAGAAGTCCAAATATGTATCGTTAAAAATCTTCATAAAACATAATAATAAAACCAAGATACGAGGCAGGTTTCACAAAAAAGAAATAAAACAAAATTGAGTTTTGAATTCGATATATTTCGGGGGTTAGCCCATCATCAGGAGTTTGTTCACCTCGTTTTTCTTTAGACTCCTGATGATGGGCTAACCCCCGAAAAACATATCGAATTCAAAACTCAATTTTGTTTTATTTCTTTTTTGTGAAACCCACCTCGTATCTTAGTTTTATTATTATATTAAAATGTTTCACCTAGAACCAACACCGAACTCCTTAAAAGTTATCTTCATAAAACATTTGTAACATATATTTTTTGAATCCAAAGTCATTCATTTCAGAATTAGATATCAAAACAAATAATGATGTAAATTCTTTGAAAATGATTTTTATATAGGCTTTAGAAAAATAAATGAAAATAATAATAATGCTGGCTGAAAGTAGAACACGTTAACTGGAAAATAAAATCCGATACCTTTTTCCGAAGTATGAACCTCATCTCTTTGGTGATCATAACTCCGAGAGCGAACTTCTGGCCCATCAGGACTTGCCGGTCCAGCTCCTGTATAAGAAGCGCTTCGTAGTTGACCATTTGGTTCTGTTAATTTATTACCATGGAGTGGCTGGCCAGAAGAAACAGCTGTACCGCATGTGGTGTTGATGGACCCATTAGAAGACTCGTGGGCAGAAATTGTTGAGGGAGTACCATTCTCAGCGATGGAAGAAATGGCTTGATGATGAAGCGCTATGAGAGAGCTTCCTCCATCATCTTCACGTAAAATTGGTGGTCTTCTAAAAATTAAAAAAATGTTTTATTGAAAGTTCAAAATAAATAAATAAAAGAAAGAAATTATTTATGAAGAAATAGGGCGTGTATCTATTCTGGGAATAAAACACGATAGAAGTGTAAACTTCGACATTCCATTCAATTCAGTTAATACTACACGAGGGGTGAACTGCGATTGGAATTAGGTGTACAGCGTCTTCGGAATTATTTGGAATTACTTTGGAATTTATTAGATAATCTATTGTCATCTATTGTCTTCTACTTGGAAATGAAAGTGGAAGTGGAAGTAGGTGTACAGGATTTTGGGTGCGGTTCAACCCTCGATACTACATATTTATATTTGTTTTGCTTGAAAACCAGAAGTTAAATATTCCTATTCACTGGTAATATGAGGGAAAGAACCAAAGAATGTTCGTAAACATTAAAACAATAACCAAATAATGTAAACTACGAATACAATTGTAATGTGTCAATTCAGTTAATACTACAAATTTATATTTATTTTGCTTGAACCCATTTCCTTGTTAAAAAATAAAAAAGTTGAAACCATTCTATTTACTGGTAATAAGTGAGAAAAAACCCAAAAATGTTTGTAAGGTTTAAATCAATAATAAAATCATGTAAACTACGAATACAATTGTAATGCAGATTAAATAAAAAAATAGTAAATATATCCCAGAGTGTTAGTGACGATGATCTTGTAACATGTAAATTATGAGTTCTTTGTCGAATAAAACATAATTGAATAGAGAACAAATTGAAAAATTAGTAAAGTAAGAGAGAGAGAGAGCACTGTCGAGAATCGCATGAAAATAATATCGTGAATATTCTCTCTGGGGACTTATAATAATAAAACTTAGAGTAAGATGTGAGGTAGGTTTCACAAACAACCTGTGAAACCTACCTCGCATCTTGCTCAAGTTTTATTATTATAAGTCTACAGAGAGAATATTCTACGCCGACATTTTATGCGATTCTCGATGAAAAGCTCTCTCTCTCTCTTACTTTACTAATTTTTCAATTTTTTTCTCTATTCAATTCTGTTTTATTCGACAAAGAACTCATTCTTGCAAAAGAAGTTTACTCTTTAAAAAGGAGATTTTTATTTGATATACCTTATTGGGATTGGCTCCGAAGTTGCAGTATTTATAAGAGGATCATCATCAGTTTTCTAAAAAATATTTTTTTGTTTTAGTATTATTTAACATCCATCATTATAATTAATAGCATTTAATATAGACAACATAACACAATAGAATAATAATAATTTATAAGGAATAAATCAATATAATTGATATAAATTAGTTATTAATTAGAAAATGAATCGACTTCATGAGTTAGGGGCCATATAAATCAATCGACTGGGCCTATTGAAGTTATTTCAATTTATTGTAGGGCGAAGATAAAACTTTTGAAAATATACTCCCGAATAAATAAAATACTTACATATATAATTCTTCTTCTTTAAGTGCCATATCAGGTCTCACTGACGTTTTGGCTCCTCACCACATATACCAGTAGTATCTGTGCTGAGTGTGTTTAGCTGTTTTTACACAGATATACGGGACCTACTTTTTAACGCCGGTTCCGAACGGCTAGTTTGGATGGGTTACTTGGCAATTATACTCTTGGTAGGTTGCCATTGCTTTCCAAGAGGAGGCTACTGCAAATATCTGCCGAGACTCGGTCTCGAACCAGCGTATTTCAGGCCAGCGGCCCGACACTGCCCACTGACCCACAGTCGCCCTTATATATATATATATATATATATATATATATATATATATATATATATATATATATATATATATATATATATATATAATTATTTTAATCAAATAGAAGACTCTTTGATTTATTCGTTATAAATTAAGCAAATTTGCTACTCTCAGCAAAAATTTCTATTTATCTTTAATTATAAAAATTTTCATAAAACATCAATGAATCAAATGAGACTTGAGATTGCAAAAGTAAAAACAAATTAAAATAAATTGGGTTAAATAAAAATAAATAAATGATTTATAAATTTATAATTTTCTCATTAATATATCAAAGAATAATAAACATATTAACGAGAATTGTTTTTGATCGAGGTTTTTAAACAAGATATAATATTTGACAAAAATCACCTGCTTTCGATTCGCGATCGAATCAAATACAGGAAACTTATGATTAATTAATACCGAACACCTAACACACGTGTTAACAGATCTAGCGCGCTGGACTGAGAGATTGAATATATAACATCTCAGATTTCAAATTTATTTGGTGATCCATATCAATGTTTGATATAAAAACTGTCATGCGGGCTAAACGCGAAAATGATGCTGGATTATAGCTAAATGGATCATATCTTTTTCATTCTCTCTTGGTCCAGACTTAAAGACTCAGCAGACTCCAATAGCCTCAACCAGCAGTAGTCAAGCGATATATATCTTGTTTAAAAAGCGCGATCAAAAACAATTCTCGTTAATGTGTTAATTATTCTTTGATATATTAATGAGAAAATTATAAATTTATTTAACTTCATTATTTCAAGTTAGAAATATATAAATTCGGATATTATTTTCACTTAATATTTGACAAAAATCACCTGCTTTCTATTCGCGATCGAATCAAATACAGGAAACTTATGATTAAATAATTTATACTTATTCTACTTATTAAATTATCAAATCCAAAATGAAAAATGAAAAAAATAAATTATAATTACTTCGCTATCATCATTGAGCTCTGGAAGTGTTTCATCAGTTGGCGTTAAGCAGTCAAGTTCCTCTTCATCGATTGTATTACCAGAAGGAGATTCTTCAGGATCACACTAAATTAAAATAAATAAATATAAATATTTAGAGTATTTATCGAAAGTAGAGTTCCACTGACACTTCACTACTGATATGTTAATTTTTCATCATATTATAATTATCATATAATATGTACCAGATTCCAAGACAATCCCGAATCACTAAGCACGAATATAGCCTGATAAATCTTTGCGATTACCCCTTCACCCTCTAAAAGGGGTTAGGTTACTGCTCTAAATTAGTAATTTTAATTAAGAGAATAGACTGAGGAAAATTGGGCGAGGCGGAGCTACTTAAGGTAGTTGTTTCGCGACAATACTACCTAAAAGTATATAGTACAGACAATAAGGATTAATAATTCATAAGCGCAAAACTTTTTGATGTTTATGTACCACTACTAGCCAATCCTGTGCTCGTTTGAGAAATCTGGCAACACTGTCCGAGCTTTTATATATTTTATCATAGAAATTTCAGATAAAGTACATTATAAAGGAAGATTTATAAAACAAAAAGCTCTTAATAAGCGATTGAAAAGCTGTTGCGACATTGGCTGAAGCGAAAAAAAGTACTAAAGTTAATCCACTTTTTAGGTTAAATAAATGCGTTGTTGCCAGCTTGTTTTTAGTGTAAATTTTTCATTATAGATTTTTCATTATTTATTCATCATTATCTCAGAAACTGTGTTGTAATTATGAATTAAAATTTTCCTAAAAAATGTATTAGTTATTGTTTAATGTTGGTTTAGTTTTTTATAACAATAGTAAGAAGTTTCTTAATTATAATTAAATATGTATGTAAACTTTCCGATATCACGTTTGTGCAATGTATAAGAGTTTGAAAAACTCTATCTTTGGAATTTAATATCTCCGGAACTATATTGTCCATAAATTTCGTTTTGCCACCATTCGATGCAGAAGTATTTAAATAATAATCTGTCTAAATTTCAAAAAAATTCTAAGAAACCCCACATGGTGAAACAACTACCTTAAATTCCTAGCCTAATATTTCTATTTTTTCTTCTCCTTTCTAGTTTTTGTTTTGTTATTCTATAAATTGTTTTTTCTTCTTGTTTTTTTTTGTATGTATAAATATTGTGTGTATTTTTTCCCTTTGTTTTTATATCTATCTTATTTTTGTATCATATATTTTATAAATTATGTATTTCATTTTCTAATTTTTGTTAATTATTTTACCTGTTTTATTTCTCAATTTCTTGTGTACTAAATCATGTAATTTTTTGTTAATTAAATTGGTCAAAAATTGTACATTAAAGGGGCTAGATGGCCCTACTGATACAATGTTTTAATAAATAAATAATATTGTATTATTTTTAAAGAGTAAAATAAGTGAATAAGTATTTTCTTTACTTGTGATTTTGGTGCAGATTCGTTGCGACTATGAGGTCGAAAACCCGGGCCAGGAGGGAGATTCTTTTGAACACAACAATTTACTCCAGGACTAAAGTGAAGTTCAACGTGGAATCTATTCAACAAATACATAGATTATTTTAGTTAAATTGAAAGTTTCTTTTTGCCGAGAGTAGCAGAATTTTTATAAATTGAAGCAGACAATAAAAGAATGTGTCTTCTGCTGGAATTATACATTTTTAATTTATTTATAACGAGACTATAGTTTCAAGAGTTTTGCCCTCTTAATCAGTCTATTACAATTGATTCAAAGGAAAACTCTCGAAACGAGTCTTGTTATAAATAAAGTTAAAAATGTATAATTCCGGCAAAAGACACACGTATTTTATTGCCTCCTTCGATTATTTTAGTATTTAAATTAGCTGCAAGGTCCGCCTTCGGCGGCCCTCTTGCTAGCCAAGGGACTCGCCCTGGGCCCCCCTCGAAACCCACCCCAGAACCCCTCTCACACCACCATCCCAATGTATAGACAAAAACTTAATTCTATATATATATAGATAATTTCATTAAAATTGGTAACCATGACGACTGTTTTTGTTAGGGGACGGACATAGATTCATAGATACATAGGTAGAGAGAATTTAATTTTTAGAATAAAATCTAGGATTTTAGTAGAAATACTAGCTGCAAGGCCCGCCTTCGGCGGTCCTCTTGCTAACCCCTAGAACCCCCCACCACACACCCACACCACCATCCCAATGTACAGACAAAACCTTAATTTTATATATAGATAATTTCATTTAAATTGGTAACCATGACGACTGTTTTTGTTAGGGGACGGACATAGATTCATAGATACATACGTACAGAAGCAGGCACAAATGCGACTTCGGTGGGCCTCTTGCTAGCCTAAGGTCTTCGCCCCCTGGACACCCCGTCACTTGAACACTTCCTTTCCTCCATCTTCAACTACTCTCCATCACACCGAACCTCTCCCGAACCCCGGAACTTCTCCCCAGTCTCTGATTACCCTCCAACTCAATAAACCTAGCCCTGGACTCCCCACCCCCATGGACCCCGCATCCCCTGGGACCGCACTTTTCCCTTGGATCCCAATCCTCACCCATGGATCCCACCTCCCAAACCCACATAGGTATATATATATATATATATAGGTACAGGCATAGGCACAAAACCCCCTTAGTAGCCCCCTGGATATAGGTACAGACACAGAAAGAAATACCCTTTAGTACCTGCCAAACCCCACCTCCCACCCCCTAGGGGGACGGACATAGGTACATACAGAGGCAGGCACACATGCGTTTTAGTAGTATAGGATAATTATTAAAAGAATAAACCAATTAAATTGAATAACCTTTCTTCAGAAGTTGGGTCTTTTGTAGGATCTTCATATAACATAACAACAATTTGACACATATAATTTAGTTCCGAAACCATAGAAACATATTCCATTGCACGACGCCATTGCTCATCATTAAGTACCTAAAAAAAAGAAGAGTTAGTAAAATAAAAAATACCTTTAATAAAATTGTATAACCTACATCAAGAAGGCCTCCGTAACGTAAAACTGTGAGAAGGGAGTGTACATGACTTTCACTGGTAAAATATAATCTTGTGCGGACGTGTCTTCCAGGACTCGAAACTCCATAAGAATAACTATAATAAAATAACAAAATATAAATCAATATTTTGAAAGAAATACGTTTGAGAAATTAAATAAAGGCATGAAAATGTGAATAATTCAAATATGAAAATTAAAAAAATTTTGATTATCAAGTTTTATTGTATAATACAATGTTAGAAAAAGCCAGACAAGCATCTTACATGCATGGACTGAAAGGCGGATCAAGCGGGTGTCGAACCTGGGCCCCTAACTCGAAGGGGACCCTGAGCTCGGTGAAGGAAAAAATTGGGGCCCCAGAATAACTCGGGGCTCCAAGCTTTTCTCTAATTAAAGAAAAGATCATTTATCAAATTGTGTATTAAAGTAAAGTAAAGAAAAAAACAATAATATTATATGTCAAATCTATTTTGCTTAAAAATAACAAAAAGAGAAAGAAAAGAAAAATAATTTTCAACTTTCAAAGTGGAGAAATTATTTTTTATTTATTATATGTTCTATTTTCTCTGGGAAATTGGTTCTTGTTATTTCATTATTATTAAGGTAGTTGTTCCGCCAAATGCGGTTTCTTAGGATTTTTGAAATTTTTGAAATTTAGACAGATTATTATTTAAATACTTCTGCATTGATTGGTGGCAAAACGAAATTTCTGAACAATATAGTTCTGGAGATATTAAATTTCAAAAATCGAGTTTTTCAGGCTCTTTAACATTGCACTATACGAGATATCGGAAAATTTACATACATATTTAATTATAATTAAGAAACCCTTCTTACCATTTTTATAAAAAACTAAACCAACATTAAACAATAAGCACTAGATATTTTAAGACAATTTTGATTCATAGTTACAACACAGTTTCTGAAATAATGAGGAATAAATAATGAAAAATGTATAAAAAAAAATGTACACGAAAAACAATTTGGCAACAGCGCATTTATTTAACCAGCGAAAGATGTATAAAGCGCGCATGCGCTAGATTTTTTCAAAATTATAATTTTCATAAGGTGTAACGTAGGCGTTGATTACATTTAAAAAATAACAAAACAATTTTTATAGAAATTTTTTAACTTTTAAAATGTATTTTATCTGTCATTAATATAAAAATATTCAATCTCTTACAATGGTGCCAAATGTGTCAAACGAGCACGGTATTGGCTAGAATTGGTACATAAACAGCAAAAAGTATTGGGCTTATGAGCTATGAATCCTTATTGTCTGTTCTATATACTTTAGCATTAACTTTTTGCTAGTATTGTCGCGAAACAACTACCTTAAATATTACAAGTATATAGATAAACTTCTTGATGGTTTGCAATTCAAATTTTATTTTTAGATTTATTTCAGAAGTGTTTTTTGCAAACGCATCACAACATCGTCTTTTATTGAAAATCGAGAATAAAATAAAAAGAGAAACAAAGAGGTTGTCCTCTGTTTGATGCAAATAAACATACACACATATATATCGAAATTATATATCTGTATATATAGTATTTATTTGTTTAAGGCTATAGTTTCGAAGGTTTGGCCCTCATCATCAGTCTTTTTTAATTATTACTATACTTTTAAAACGCCAGAACCAGTACTCGCATGTTTTTATTGATAGAGCATGTTCCCCATATGCTTCACACAGCAATCGATGTCCATCAGCTGCACTTTTTTTCAAATGAAAACAAAAAAGCAGCACTTCCCGCAAATTAAGTTTTGTTGACACAATGGTTGACATGGTTAGAGCACAAAGAAAGTATGTTGTTTACACTTCAGCGAAATGATAGATACTGATTTTTATAGGGAAATGATGACGCTTTAACATGAATATAGTTACAAGATGAACCGATGCGATTTAATGCTAGTTACGGCATCTTTTGTAAATCCCTCAAAACCTATTTGTACACCTAATATAAATATTATTTTTCATGGGATCAGTATCATTTGGATATTGAAATTTTTTCTTTCTTTCTTCACTTGAAGGCTAGACAGAATTACAAAAAAAAATTTAATTCTGTCTAGCCTTCAAGTTAAGAAAGAAAGAAAAAAAATTCCTAATATTACTGATCCCATGAAAAATAATATTTATAATTAAAAAAGACTGATGATGAGGGCCAAGACTTCGAAACTATAGTCCTAAAATTAATTTTCACCATGTATATTTTTTTGTTTATCTTATATTATAAAGAAAAATGTATTTTAAATTAAAGAATAAAATTATATATTAGGTTAGTTTATTTTTTTTGTTATAGTGAATTTCTAGTTCTCTTTATAGCATATACATAATACAAACTCCGTTTTTTAGGAGAAGTGTAAATGTTACCGCCAGAAGCCCGCTTAATCCGCCCCTAGAATTACTAGAAGTTTAGGATTATTATTTTATAACTGTAGGGAAGTAAAAAAAGCTAAAAATCTTTTTATCGTTCACATTCAAAGCAATCAGTTGAAAATTTATAGAGATCGACAGGAGTCTCTTTTGTGAAACCTTGTATAGAAATTATTTTATTTTAGTTGATGTGATATTGATATATTATGCAAAACAAATTCGCTTCATTTCTCTTAATAGAGTGAATACATTGGAATTTAAATTTAATCATTTTAATATTAATCGATAGTTTAATTAAAAAAAAAAAATAATGAATACAGATTTTGATTTTTAACAGAGTGGAAAAATGAAAACTCATAGCCGAAACCAGAATCAATGGGTAGCGTTGTAGGTCTGATTAAATAGTATTTTCTTATTTAAAACGAGCTTTTCGTGCGTGCCTTCGGCACGCCCTCGAAGCTCGGCCCTCCGGGCTGGTGCCCTGGCGGGCAGCGTCTCGGTCCAAAAATTTTATTCCTCTTAAAAAACCACACTCCAAATGTATACCCGTAAACTACCGAAAATACATCGTCTCTTAAAAGTTTCGCCTCTTTAATTTTTGAGTGGCGGGGGGGGGGGAGGAATAATTATGAATATATTTAAATTTAAAATTTAAATTTAAATTTCATTTTTCCTTTTCAAAACAAAAATAATGAAATGATTTATGAACTGCAAAAAATTCGCAGGCTGAATCATGGAAATTATTCAAATTTACGCGGTTCAATTAATTCAATTAATTACAAAAAATATATTTAATGTTTCTTAATTTAAAATGAATTGGAGTCTTTCATTTCAAAATTCGAGTGCAAATTAAAATTATATTTCAAATTTGCCTGGTTAATGAAAATCCATTGGAGCTGTCAGTTTAAAATCCTAGCTGACAATTATATTTCAAATTCGCCTCGTCAATCAATACATATTTAATGTTTTTAATTTAAAATCAATTGGTGTTTTTTCATTTTCATTCGAGTTCAAATGAATACAATATTATCTCGACACAAAGTCTAAATCAAAAATATATAGTTTTAGTAAGAGAAATCAAGATAGAAATATTAATGTCCCAATGGTGTAATCGCTAGAGCCAATGACCATAGTTCAAGAGTTCGTCGGTTCGATTCTAGGCAAGAGCGTAATTTTTTTAGAGAAATTTCTCTAAGCGTTGTTACAAATTAATCTAGACGAATATTATATAGTATGTATTGAATACATTTGAAAATGAATGAGAAGGATTATAAAATGTGTTTTGTTTCCAAATATGGAGAAATGCAATTTAATAAAAACAAAATAAGATATAAAGATTTGCCATTGGGAGAAAAAAACACTATTTATAAATATGTATTGTTTTATTAATTTAAAAAGCATTATGTATTTTTTAAAATGGGAGAAAACTACAAGGTGTACAACTTTGCTTCGGCCGTTCCCCCCAAAATTTAAGGCTTTAATGAAAAACATTGGTTACACATGTATCATTCAAAATACATATTTTCCATCGCTGGCCACTACTTTCTTCCATCTTTTTGGCAGCAAACGGATACCGCTTCGGAAGACTGCTTCATCTTTTGAGGCTATCCACGAATCAACCCAATTTTTGGTATTTTCATATGATGTGAAGTGCGCCAACGATCGAAACAAGTGGACATCAGAAGGAGTAATGTCTGGTGAATATAGCGGGTGGGATAAAACTTCCCAATTGAGTGTTTCCAAAAAGGTTTTGACCGGTTTTGTGAAAAATCGGCATTCAACGTTTCTCGGCGTCAGTTCATATGGAACCCAATTTCCTTGTTTTAGAATCATTCCCAATGATTTCAACCAATGTGAAATTGCTTTTTGAGTCACTCCTAATGTATGTGCAAGTTCTTCTAGCGTTTGGCACGAATCTTAGTCTGATAATGCTTTCAATTCCGCGTCTTCGTACACTTTCGGCCTTCCGGGACGTTCTTTATCTTCGATGTCGAATTCACCCTTCTTAAACTTTTGAAACCACTCACGTCAACCTCTCTCACTTAAAGCAGCCTCACCATATGCTTCTCCAAGCAATCGATGCGCCTCAGCTGCAGATTTTTTCAAATTTGAAGAAGTAAATCAAAAGCTCCCGCAAATGACGCTTATTCGGCTCAAAACTCGACATTTTCGCACACAAAAAAATATAATATACTGATGAAAATTCACTAAGATTTCAAGGTTATTTTGTTAACAAATATACAACCTTACGATAATTATGTTTTAATTCTGACAATTTTAATCATAACTTACTGGTGGGACCAGCTTTGTCAAACGGCGGAAACTTATTTGTACACCTTATATTTTAATAGAAGAAACAAAAACCAATGGAGTGACGTCATGGGTCGCTTTTAATATTTTGCAAAACAAATTAAGTTAGCCAAGAGCAAATAGGATCATATACCGAGGGTTCGGTACCTTATAACTCCTAAAATACTTGAGATATCAAATTCGTTCTATTTATCATTAATAAGGAGGTAAGTTAATTTAAAGATTTTCATAATTTTAAATTAAGGTAGTTCTTTCGCGACAATCCACACAACAATTTTTATCTCACACTCTATGATAGAAAAATATCCGAACCTCCCAAAAATAATCATGTAATTAAAATTTTAGTACGATTTTTGATTTCGGGGAAAATGTATACATATAACTTATAAATTTTAAGTTTGTATATTATTGAGTTTACGAATCACAATGCTGTCAGACAGGCAGATAGACAGTCATTGTAGTAACACAAATAGGCTACGGTTTTAATTTTGAACGGAACCTAAAAATACGAATTCAATATTTATAATAATACTATTGATTAATATTTTAAAAATTTTAATTTTTATGCACCCACTCTATAAGATTTTATCAAGATGTTAAAGTTAGTGGCAAACTTTTTCTTTATGATAATGATTTTCTACCAATTACTTGCCTCTAATCACGCTTTGTATGTTGTCATATGATTAGAATTTTACATTTCGACTATTTCACACTCGACTAGCTATTTTGTTAATCAATGACTTAAGAAAATGTTTAATTTCTAATTTGCAATTCTCAGGATATGGATGAATTTTATCTCTAAGTTTTGTCGGTCTCTATATGAATTTAATAAAAATAATTAATTTTATTAAACTGTGGAAGAAAATTGATTAAATTACTCACAATGGATTAAGCCGGTTAACGCTTTCCTCACCACCAGCCTCTTCAATATTTCTTTGTAAGTCGGCACGAATTTTTTTGAGTAATGGCGTGCATATTCCTTGACCAATAGAGAGCTTTTCTCTTTCCGTCATTCCATATTCCTGAAATTATATGAATATTATATTAAATGTATAAAAATTATAATAAATACGAATTAGACAGTGATTTGAACAGAATCTTATAAATTTTACTAGGGGATGATTAAAATAAGAGCAAGAATAAATAAATATTGTGTACAAAATAAGGATACCGCGACATTTCAGACCCCGACAAAATATCCCCCGTCATAATATCTTCTGACAAAATATTCCCCAGTATAAGGGAGAATACAAAAGAGATTAAGTGAGAAGCTTATAATCATAGTTTTGAATAATATAAACAGACTTTCATATTTTGGCGGCCGTTTGAAAGTGCTGCTGGCTGTCGTGTTTGATTAGGAAAAAAATGGGAGCCCCAAACACATCCTGCCCGACGATTGGCTGGTTCGGTTTTCAATGTGTGTTTGATTAGAAAAAAAAATGGGAGCCCGAAACACAGCCCGCCCGGACTAAACTTTCGGAGGTTCGGTTAATATATATTCAGTTCGGCTCGGTTGGGTTCGTATAGCTCCTTTTCGGGCTGGCATTTAAACGGTTCGGTTGGCTGACGCCAATGCCAGCCCGAAAAGGAGCTATACGAGCCCAGCCGAGCCGAACTGAATATATATTAACCGAACCGGAGTCGATTTGCATTGCTCATAAGATTCACGAGGGAAGGGATATATTGTCGTGAATATTTTGTCTGAAGGATATTTTGTAGGGGGATGTTTTGTCGAGGGATATTTTTGTCGGGGTCTGAAATGTCGCGGAATCCAAAATAAGCACAGAAAATTTAGAAGAAGTTAAGGAATTGTGCTATCTGGGAAGAAAAAATCAGGTGAAACGGAAGAAGCCAAAAAGAAATTAAATCCAGAAATGTCTAGCTAAAATGGGATTTAATCCGAAAATGGAAGATGTTGGAGAAAACATTTGTATGGATGATGTTTTTTTAGTTTTAAAAAGGATGTTTATTAAGCAAAGAAAAAAAATCAGTATAAGGCTAAGGCCATACTACAAAGAGCCTCGCTTAGTGCTAAGAGCCAAGCTACCCGCTTAGTGACTAATCCTAATGAACAAACGTATTGCATATAATAATTCATCGCGTTCATATAATTTAATAAATTAAGTGCATTTGCAGGTATTTGGACAAGAAATTAAAAAATCAAAGAATTCACATTGATTTGGGCAACGTTTTGCCAATTTTATTTAGGTTTCATCAGGTGTCTCAATGATTATAATTTAATTACAAGACTATAAAAATATGTGCAAATATTTCTAAATCAAATCAATTGTCCCTAATTCTCTTCACAATAGATTCAACTAATTCTTTTATCTTTGGCTCTCTATAAGACCTGAATAATTATTTAATTTTTAAAAAACCTTTATATGACAAGATTATTATAGGAATAAGTATTAATAAAAGAATTAGTCGAATGTATTGCGAAAAGAATTATGGACAATTGATTTGATTTGGAAATATGTGCACATCTTTTTATGGTTTTGTAATTAAGGTAGCTGTTTCACCATATGGGTTTTCTTAGGATTTTTTGAAATTTAGCCAGATTATTATTTAAATAGTTCTGCATCGATTGACAAAACGAAATTTATGAACAATATAGTTCCGGAGATATTAAATTCCAAAGATAGAGTTTTTCAGACTCTTATACATTGCACTATAAGGGATACCGGAAAATTTAGCATACATATTTAATTATAATTAAGAAACTCTTCTTACGATTGTTATAAAAAACTAAACCAACATTAAACAATAACTAATCACATTTTTTAAGAAAATTTTAATTCATAGTTACAACACAGTTTCTGAGATAATAATGAATAAATAATGAAAAAATGTATAATGAAAAATTTACACTAAAAACAAGCTGGCAACAATGCATTTATTTAACCTAAAAAGTGGGTTAACTTTAGTACTTTTTTGACGTTTTTCGCTTCAGCCATTGTCGCAACAGCTTTCAATCGCTTATTAAGAACTTTTTGTTTTATAAATATTCCTTTATAATGTACTTTATTTGACATTTCTATGATAAAATATATACAAGCTCGGACAATGTTGCCAGATTTGTAAAACGAGCACGGGATTGGCTAGTAGTGGTACATAAACAGCAAAAAGTTTTGGGCTTATGAATTATGAATTTTTATTGTCTGTTTTATATACTCTAGCATTAACTTTTTGCTAGTATTGTCAGCGAAACAACTACCTTAAATTATAATCATTGAGACGCTTGATGAAGCCTAAATAAAATTGGTGAAACGTTGCGTAAATCAATGTGAATTCTTTGATTTTTTTAATTTCTTGTCCAAATTCCTACAAATGTACTTCATCTAGTAATAATAATAATACTATTCCTGTGGAATCACAATATCTGCTAAATATTTTGAATAAATGTAAAGTTCTTCGGCATGTTCAAATTGAAGAGTGTGCTGATTATGTTGTAAATCATATTTAATGCAGTCATAGATATCAGGGATCTTACTAATTGCAAATCTTTTGCTCTTTGTGCAAAAATCTTTTTCAATTTTTCCCCATCGACGACCCATTAATTCCCAAGTTTCCCCGTGATAGAGAACAGCATCTAAATAAACAAAAAAGTTTGTTTTAGTGTAAAAAATAAATAAATATATATAGTTGAAAATTTCATAAGTATTAAAACATTACTATTTAATATGGTCAACCAGTGGGGACCGAAATTGTCTAGTGAATACATATAAATAAATAAAAATAATTCATTGAGATTTTGTGGGATTCTACGGTAACTGTGGGGCCGCGATCTGACTATGAATTCTTATAGTATTCACCAAAATAAAATGAAGAATACCATTTTTTGAGATTTCGCTTAGTTTTCAAGATATCAAGTTTAAAAAATACTGTTTTTGTATTTATTTTATTTTATTTTTCAATTGTTTTTTTTTTATAGAAACTACAGAAACCGTAGTATCACGGAATCCGTGTGGCGCCGCTATCTAACGACGGATTCATTTAGAACTAGACAGAATAAGTCGGAAAGTAAAAATAAAATTTTAAACTACAAATTTGAACTGAATTGTTTATGGACTGTGATGTCTCAAATTGTCTCAAGTGAGGTCCATTGGGCGTTGGCAATTTTCACTTTTAGAACTTTTCATAGGTTCGGTTCTATTCATCATCTCGGTTCATTTAGATAAAAAAATGGGTTCCCGAATAAACTTTGAAAGGTTTAGTTAAAATATATTCAGTTCGGCTCGTATAACTTCATTTCGGGCTGGTTTTTAGGCTTATGCCAACCTTATCGTCTAAAAACCAGCCCGAAATGAAGATATACGAGCCGAACTGAATATATCTTAACCGAACCGGAAATGACTTTTACATATTGGAATTTTTTTGGGCAATTACTAATTATTTTTTAATTAATATTCATTTTCTAAAAGAATCCGTCGTCATTGGCGGCGCCACACAGAGTCCCCGTGATACTACAGTTTCCATGGTTTCTATAATAAAAATTTTTAAGAAAAAAATAAAACCGACTTCAAAAAAATTAAATGCAACAAATAAAATACACTAAAAGGTATAAAATAATTATTATCTTATTTAGTTACAACTAAACGACGAAATATTAACATGAAATTACTTTTTGAAGTCGGTGCCAAACAAACTATACCTATAAGCGAGCGTACCCACCAAACGTACTAAGTATAAGATCCGTCGAGTGCGATTTATAAAAGGTATGTTTGGCACCGACTGCAAAAAGTAATTTCATGTTAATATTGCGTCATTTAGTTGTAACTAAATAAGATAATAATTATTTTATACCTTTTAGTGTATTTTATTTGTTGCATTTAATTTTTTTGAAGTCGGTTTTATTTTTTCTTAAAAATTTTTATTTTTCTCTTTTTAGTGATGTTATTAATAGTGATCCTATCATCAGAACTTGACCAAATTAATATTGTACCATCCCTAAGATACCCTCTTTCCAATAAAAAAAGAATCATCGAAATCGGTTCATAAACAAAGAAGTTAGGTCTAAAAAAACCTAATAAAAAGGTCTAATACCTATGAAAAAAAATTTCAAAATCGGTTCACAATTGACGGAGATATGAGGTAACATAGGCACAAAAAAAAAAAAAAAAAAAAAAAATTCAGTCGAATAGAGAACCTCCTCCTTTTTTGAAGTCGGTTAAAAACTAAGCGAAATCTCAAAAAATGGTATTCTTCATTTTCGTCTTATTTTGGTGAGTACTATAAGAAACCATCGTCAGATCGCGGCGCCACAGTTACTCTAAAATTGCCAGATTTTGGAATTTATTTCAATTGTATGACAAATAACGCTTGGAGATAGAAGAATATATTATATTAGCTTGTTTTATTTGGAAGCAACTAATTTTTTACATGTTATTAATATGTCATATATGAAGAAAAATGGAGTTAGCAGGTTTACACTCTAAACCGACGATATAGTTTTTGAGCGTTTCAATAAAAGAAAAATTTCAAAATTCTCAAGGGAATGGAATGACTATTCCCGAACTAAATATACAACACACATGTTGTGAGAGTATTGATTTGATTTAGTATGTTGATTAAACAGGTATTGATTTTATAAGAAAAATGTAATAGGGAGATGTGTATTTTGATATTTCATTAATAAAAAATAAAGAGTGAATTAACTTATAATGTGTTTCTAGAATGGATTATTTATAATGGATTTTTTAATTGTATAATAATTGAATATGCAATGAGATAATTAGAAAAAAATAAAATTGAAAATAATATTTAATATAATCATTAATTCAAAATAGTTTCTAGTTCAGTGATAAACGTTTTTATAAATTGTTGCTATATATATATATGTGTGTGATTGTAATGAATTGTGTAATGTATCTATATTGAAGATTTAAGAATGAATGTTTCATGTGAAATGACAAATTCCGGTTCTTGAACGAGATGTATGTATGATTTCAAATTATTGTAAAAAAAATTTTGTGTTATATAATTCTCTATAAAAAGAAAAAATGTAAATAAATGTTTCATTTCAATTTTTAGAACTACTGAGGATGGTCGACCAGTGGTGACCGAAACTGTATAGTTATCAATTAAATAATACAAATAGTTATTAAAATTATTGTTTTATTATATTTGTGACAAAACCAACCCTATCAATTTAACGATAAATATATAAAATCAAATTCCCGATAGTAGCAAAGTTAAGATTTCTAAAGTATAATTTAGAAATTTAATATATAAAAGAATAATTATTCTCCATATAAATAAAAAACATTATGTTAAATTGAAGAAAAGTTTTTAAATGAAAAATTACCTTTGGTCTTAGGATCATCTTTTTTAATCTTAACGACTTCTAATAATTTAGATATTAATTCATGAACGTGTTGACAACATCGAACTGGATTTTTAACAAAGTCCAAGGCAGTATTTATTGAGATAGCACCACAAGGATTTATTTCTTTTCGATCTTCAGGAGTAAATTCACGGTCCCTTTGCATCAACTCTCGAAGACGAGCCTTTAATCTTGAAATTAATAAATAATTTTTTAATTATTAATTATTTAATAGAATATTTAAATAGATATAATAAGTGAAATTGAAAAAAAATATAATATAATTTTACATTAAGAATTTAAATGCCAAATCAAAGATCTTATAAAATAGTTTAATTTCATGTGAATGGATTGCCCCCTCGAGAGGTGAACCTAAGTGCTAATTTCCTACTCAGGCATATTTTTGAAAAATTATAAATGGAAAAATTCAGATTCGAATTGGATGCTATCAAAACAAGGCTTTTTCTAAAGTATAATAAATAACCAGTAATTAATTAATGCATTATTATTTTTTTAGTGTATTTTTATTTACGTTGTTAAAGACTAAAATAAATGTCTTAATAAGCCGATTTTGTTTTATTTTGGTATTCGTCTAGCAAAGGGGGTCGCAATCCATACTTTGTTACATTACAATACCCTTTGTCATTTAAAACTATAAAAAATATAAATTATGAAAAAAATAAAACTTACTGAAACTTGCTCGAATCACAGTCATTGTCAAGAAGGCCGTTAGTATTGGCACTTTTGACCATTTGCACAAGAATAGGAGTAAGTTCCCCTTCAAGAGCTAAAAGACCTTTTGCGAAAGCTGCGGCTGTCATTTGAACTCTGCCTTCATCAGATGCATATATTTTGAGATCGTGTCTAAAGGTGGAATGAAGTCTTAGTAAACCTAATCCTTGGGTTCCTGTGGATTCCATGGATTTGCCAGGGGTCTTGTGGCCATCAGTTGTCTTCGAATCTTTTTCTTCATTCTCCTCACGAGCTGAAATTTTTGAATATAAAGCCGCTTTTTATAAATTGATATATTTAATACCGTGAACTTCGAACTGAGACTAATCAATTACAAATAGAGAATATGTAGATGTGATTTGTATTTTCATTAAAAACAAATAATAATATGGCACCGTGGGATGAAGAATTTACCAACCCGAAATTTGTGAATTTTTAGTTAGTTTATTTATTTCAAACAAGGGGTTGTTTAAAAATGATCAATTTAAATTAATTGCTTAAGTTCTTGTTGAATCTTTTAAGGAGGTTCTTTCGCGACAATCCACATAAAAAGTTTTAGCCTCGTAACCACTCAATAAATATGAACGGAACTAAAATTTTAGGTTATGTTTTTTTAACGTGACTGTAGCACTCAAAACTACGAAATTACTATATGGATACACACATTCTTGCCGGATCGTTTCCAAGCCATTGTGCTTATATCCCTTCCACTAAAAATAATCGCCCAAATATGTTTGTTTTTTTGTTTTTATCAAAACTTTGTGGTAAATAATTTTTTTTTTTTTAAGTTACTTCGAATATATTATTCTAACAAATACCAGTTTTTCATCAAGATGGTGAAAGTCCTTCAATGAAAAAAAAATAAAAAATTGATCATATCCCCACCCTTCCCCTATCTGCACTATGTAAAAAATGTCATTTTTAATTGCAATTATTTCATGTTTGGTGTGGTAAATCGTCTTCAAATTTTAACAGTATGTGTATTATGCTTTTAATGACTTATATTCCAAGTTTCAAATACTTCTGGAATTTTTGCATTTGTGAAAGAACTACCTTAAGTAATCTTTTAGTTACTGTTTGTGTTATGAAGATATTGGGTTAATTTTTCAATGGACAAGTATTGTAAGTCAAAAACATCTTATTTTGTAAGTGATTTTCAAAAGTTCAGCATTCCTTTGGTGAATTTGTTTCTTAATTTGGGAAGAATAATATCGTCAGCTGAGAATTGGAGTGATCCAAGTCCACATATCCTTATTTTGAGAAATGGAAGTTCAAAGTTTTCAGATCCATTGTTTTTAAATCGACATAGTACACTGAGTTTTAGAAGATACACAAATAAAAATAGTGGACTTGGTTCATTTTGCAAAAAGAAAGTCTTGTACATTAAGAGTTAAAAATTTTTAAAATGGACTTGGTTCGCTTCAATTTTCAGCCGACGATATGCCAACTCAAAATGGGTCTTGTCTGCCCTGGAAAAACCAGGTAAATGCAGTTAATACCATGGTTTTAATTTTATTTTAAGATTTTACATTTCGGTTGAAATTTTAAGATATGCACAACAATTTTTGAGTTGGTAATTTCTCCTAGTGGAAAGGGTCACATCTCCGGTTTTTTGTTCGTATGCACTTTACTGAAATTCGACTCTGTAAAAATAGTATTTCTATATGGCTTAAATGTGCAAGTCAAATATCCTTAAACTCTACCATAGTTCATTTGAAAAAGATAAATAATTTATTTTTTTACCATATTCTTCTATAAATTTTTCATTGAAAAATGAAGAATTTGTCGAACTATTAATAAATGTTTTTATGATTGTTCTTAAAGAATTGTATTCATTTATATATAGGTGAGTAAAGTAAGGAAAATTTTTCAAAATTTTAGAAACTTTTAAAATTTAAAATACTAGGTAGGTTTCACAAAAATACAAGATAGGATGCTTGTTTATAGAGTCGTGCTAAACAAGCATCCTATCTTTTATTTTAGTAGGTTTCACAAAAATAGAAGATAGGATGCTTGTTTAGCACGACTCTATAAACCTACCTAGTATTTATATTTTAAATTTTAAAAAGTTTCTAAAATTTTCCTTACATTATTTAAAATGTTTCACCAAGAACCCACACCATTCTCCATTAACATATATATATATATATATATATAATAGATGAGTATTAGATATTGGCATCAAGCAGAGGAATTACTCTTAATAATTAATAACCCTGCTTTTAAAATTACTTTGTTTTGATTTACCTGAAACCCAAATTTGTATGAAGGCTAAAATGAATTTTCAAAATGCATAACTAAAAATTATTAAATTGTATTTACGAAGAAAAATGGTTCGAAATAAAAAAATTGAATTTATAATTCATTGTTTTTATGTGAAAATAACATATTCTCTTTTTAAAATAGATCAATCTCAATTTGAAGTTGAAGGAGTGTCAAATATTGAACGTTTTTTTCAGATTTCAATTAAATATGTAAGTGAGTTTATACCTTGACCGCCTGGATACATGCATCGGAAGATTCGTCCGAGTTCTTCAGCTTGTATTCGACCGGCTGGAGTCAGTTCGCCGCCCCATTTAAGTATAAGGACGAGTGATGGCTCTGCGGGGACTTCTGTGGCGTGTTCCAATCCAAAACAATTCACACACACTAAGATTAGTCAATAGAACATTGAGAGTCACATTTTAAAAATAAGTTATAATATTTAGTTTACAAAATCGTAGGAAATTGGATAAATATATTAAATGAAAGGCTTATTTTTCAGCAGTTTTTTTAAATTTTAAATGGTGTTTTTTTTTTGTTTTTTTACTTTATCCAATGCGAAGTATGGGTAAAGTATTATAATCGGTCTCGTGGCAAGAGCGACTTCAAAGTGTCCTCAGGTAAAGACTTCGGAACCCATGGTCTCAATTAAAGTCACAAATTGTAGTATTCAATTAAGGTGAATTTTAGCACGTGGCTTTTTTGCCAAAAATTACATGGAGTCTCATCCAGAGGCTAAAAAGTGCCATTTTTCAGGAAGTGCGTGCGAATGGATGGATGTATGTTATCGTTTTTTTCGTCCACGATTTTTTCCCCACCGTTGCACCGATTGAAATGAAATTGAAAACCTACCATTAATTTAATAAAATGGAGCTGATTAGTTTTTGGTACATATCGGCCCACAAACATTAATACTTTATTTCAGTACTTTTTTAGTTTTTTCTAAATATTTTGAAAATGACGAAACCAATTTTGATGAAATTTAATATTGTAATTAAGTACCTTCAGGACCACAAAAAAGGTCATTTAAAGTTTTTTTGTAAAATTATATTTTAAAGTACTTTACCCTAGAATAAGATAGTACGTTGGATAAAGTTTAGCAACGATACGTTGCAGTTTATTTTATTTATCTATCCAAATATTTTGGAAATTTTGTCCAATATTTCTTCTTCATTGGACCTCAACCAAAAAATCGCCGTACTTGTTCAGTCTTCACAAAAATTAGAACACAGGGCCACAGTGACATTTCAATTTGTTATTCTTAATTCTGCCCTTAAAACAATAACTATTTTTTTTCCTTTATATAAATTTCTTTTAGATGCTTTAAGGTAGTTGTTTCGCGGCAATACTAGCAAAAAGTTACTAGAGTATATAAGAGACAATAAGGATTCGTGATTCAAAAGCCCAAAACTTGTTACTGTTTATGTACCACTTCTAGCCAATCCTGTGCTCGTTTGAAAAATCTGGCAACATTGTTGGAGCTTGAATATTTTTATCATAGAAATGACAGATAAAATACATTATAAAGGTAGATTTATTAAACAAAAAGTTCTTAATAAACGCTTAAAAGCTGTTGCGACAATGGCTGAAGCGAAAAATGTCAAAAAAGTACTAAAGTTAATCCACTTTTTAGGTTAAATATATGCGTTGTTGCCAAATTGTTTTTAGTTTAAATTTTTCATTATACATTTTTCATTATTCATTATTATCTCAGAAACTGTGTTGTAACTATGAATAAAAATTTTCTTAAAAAATGTATTAGTTATTGTTTAATGTTGGTTTAGTTTTTTATGACAATGGTAAGAAGAAATTCTTAATTATAATAAAAAATGTATGTAAACTTTTTGATATCCCGTATAGTGCAATGTATGAGTCTGAAAAACACTATCTTTGGAATTTAATATCTCGGGAACTATATTGTTCATAAATTTCGTTTTGCCACCAATCGATGCAGAAAAATTTAAATAATAATCTGTCAAAATTTCAAAAAAATTCTAAGAAAATCCATCTGTTGAAACAACTACCTTAAAGAGCAAGTCAATCAATACACTAATTTTTGTGAATAGTGAACAAGAAGGGTGATTTTTTTGGGTCAGGTCTACTGAAGAAGGAATATTGCGCAAAATTTCCGAAATATTTGGATAAAAAACAAAACAAAAAAAACACCATTTAAAATTTTAAAAACTGCTAAAAAATAAGGGTTTCATTTAATACTTATAAGAATCATCAGCACCACTGTGAATGAGATATGTATGTAAATGTATTATAATATATATATAAATATATTATTCTAACAAATATTAGTTTTTCATCAGGATGGTGAAAGCCCTTCAATGACAAAAAATAAAATAATAATCATTTTCCCACCCTTTCCCTATCTACCCTATGTAAAAAATGTCATTTTTAATTGCAATTATTTCATGTTTCGTGTGGTAAATCGTCTTCAAATTTTAACAGTAAGTATGTGTATTATGCTTTTAATGACTTATATTCCAAGTTTCAAAGACTTCTTGAATTTTTGCCTTTGTGAAAGAACTACCTTAAATTCCTTTAAAATATACAGTCCACTAAAAAAATTAATTTTTTATTTATTTTATAATTTCCTATAATTTAAATATTTTTCCCACTTTACTATCAGAGCACCACCAATGTATTAAATTGAAACTAGATCAAAAATTAAAGAGGTGTTATTTTTTTTTTTTATATTATGAAGGAATCATATAATTATAGATTTATACATACTAAGATTATGAATAAACTGAAAAAATAAGAAACAACGGGTTATACTAGAACCTTTACCATCATCGCTGCTCGACCCTCTCGGCCTTCCTTTAGGCTGATATTTCATCTGAACCTTTCGGTTAATACCAGAAAAGTGTCCGTACCTATTAAAAGATAAAACATCGTAAATAAATGACAAAAAAATGATTTTTTTAAGAGTACAAATTATTATTAATTAGTACATAATTATTACAAATATAAGTTATTGTGAATTTTTTTAACAAATAAAAGTGAGGAATAATAAACAAAAATGTAATTAAATTTTAAAATAAATTTTTCTTACCCTGAGAAGTAGATTAAAAAGACAACCAAAATTCAAAAATAAATAAGAAATGTAAAAAATTTTGTCTAGAAAAATAATATTAATTTTTAGTAAATCCATGGATGAATGAAATTTAAAAAAATATATATAATTTACATTTAATAAATAAAAAATAAAAACCTGACCAGCAAAACTTGAATATAATAATATCATATTATAATTCTAAGTGAAAATGTACAAAATAGGTTTTATATTCTTTATAAGTTCATAAGTTCAAGTTGGAGAAATCGGTACAAGATAACTATTAAAATATGAGTACAAGCTACATATTTTAATATTTATGCTTATTATTTGAAATGCGCTTTTTAATAAAAGCAAGACCGTAGCCAGAAAAGAATTTCAGGGTGAGATTGATATATTATACATTGATGTATACTTACTATCTTATTTTGAGATCTGTTTTTAAATGACTTAATATAATAGAATAAATGGAGTTGTTTATTTATTATATTTTAAAATAATTTACCCGAAGGTTTGAGGATCTTTTTTTTGAAAATTAGATGGATATTTTTTCAAAAATACAGCTCACGATGAAAACCAAATATATCAAGAAAGAATTTAATTAAGGTCAAAAATCTAAGATTTTAGTAGAATATTTTTAATTGTATCCTCAGGATTTGTTAGCTTCTCTTTAATATAATGCATGTCAGAGTGTGTTTTTGTCTCTGGGGGTTTGAAGGTGGTGTCCAGGGTGTGGAAAGTCAGGGATGTGGGTGACCAGGGGTACTATCCTATACTACTAAAGCGCATTTGTGCCTGCATCTGTATGTATCCATGAATCTATGTCCGTCCCCCAACAAAAATGGTCATGCTTACCAATTTAAATGAAATTATCTATATATATAAAATTAAGGTTTTGCCTGTACATTGGGGTGGTGATGTGGGTGGGTTTCCGGAGGGGGGGGAGTCCAGGGGGCGAGCCACCTGGCTAGTAAGAGGGCCGCCGAAGGCGGAGCCGTGCAGCTAGTATTCTAGTAAAATCTTAGATTTTAAACCTTAATTAAATTCTTTCTTATATTTAGTTTTATTATATTTTTTATAGGATATACGTAATACGCGTTTTCTCTCATCTTAAGGAGGTTCTTTCGCGACAATCCACACAAAAAGTTTTAGCATCGTAATCACTCTATAAATATGAACGGAACTAAAATTTTAGGTTATGTTTTTTAACGTGACTGTACCACTCACCCTACGAAATCTCTATATGGATACACACATACTTGCCGGATTGTTTTCATTGTGCTTGTATTAAAAATAATCGCCCAAATATGTTTTTTTTTTGTTTTTTATCAAAACTAAGAGGTAAATAATTTCAATTTTTTTTTTAAGTTACTCCGAATATATTATTCTAAGAAATATTAGTTTTTCATCAAGATGGTGAATGTCCTTCAATGAAAAAAAATAAAATAATGATCATATCCCCACCCTTTCCCTATCTACCCTATGTAAAAAATGTCATTTTTAATTGCAATTATTTCATAATTAAGTAATGGAGAGGATTCAGCCAATGGGTAGCCTCTGCTGAATAAAAAACTCCCAATTATAGAAAACGTTTCGGCTTTAATTAAATAATGCCATCATCAGTTCCTAAGAGAGTATTAGCGAACTGATGATGGCATTATTTAATTAAAGCCGAAACGTTTTCTATAATTGGGAGTTTTTATTCAGCAGAGCTACCAGCTGAATCCCTCTCATTACTTAATTATATACATATACAGCCATCAAATTTTATCAGCAATTATTTCATGTTTAGTGTGATAAATCATCTTCAAATTTTAACAGTATGTGTATTATGCTTTTAATGACTTATATTCCAAGTTTCAAAGACTTCTTGAATTTTTGCATTTGTGAAAGAATTACCTTAACCATGGTGGTCGATCAAAAATAAATATTCTACACAAAGAAAGAAAATTAATCTTCTTTATTAAAAAAAGCCATCCATCCGCTTAACCTCGACAAGTAAACTCTCACAAATCCTTATATGTTAATTAAAGTATTTGATAAAATTTGACCCACTCACATTTCTAAGACACTTTTAAGTTGTTCTAATTTTCCTCGTTTCTCCTCGATTTCTGGATCTGCTTCTCGTAGTTCTATTTCGGAAAGAAGAGCTCTGGCTATGTCTAAAATCTCTTGAAGTTGTTTAGGCCGTTTTAGTTTTACATGTCCATTTTTGTAGCCATCGTATTTTTCAAAGATTTCAAAAAATTTTGGGTGTCGGACCTCAACTTTCATTTTTTGTTTGGGAGTTCGATCCCCATGACGAATAATAGCAACAACACAACGTAATTCCATCCTAAAAAAAATACAATTAATGTTGGTGTATGATGTAAAAAATTTAAAATAAAGAACCATTAATACAAACATTTTTCCGAAAGTCGTTGGCACAATTGGAGGGTCGTCTAATTGAAAAGGAACCGACCAAGGAATATGTAAAGTTGGTGCTAACTCCCGAAGGATCATATTCCCCAAAATTTTTGCACAATCATCATAATATTTGTTGGAATTTTTAACAAAAGAGAATCCATTGACATCACATACGAATGATTTACCATTAGCCCTAAAAAATAATATTATTAATTATTAAAAAATATAACATTTTTGTATTATATTCATCAGGATGGTCCTTAATTTGAGTATTTTCGAATTTTCATGCTGACAAGGGCTCATATGGTTCGAAATAATCAAAAAAAAATATTCCCCAAGTTTCAAGTCTCTATCTCAATTATAACCTGTACACCCAGCGATGAAAGTTTCCCACATAGGGTTTTTGGCGTTGAAAGATCAATTTTTATTCCGGCCAAAGTAATGGTTCGAAAAAATTGAAACTCTGTAGACCATATCCTTATAATGGTAGCTATCCATTAATCACAGATTTTTAGCTATTATAATTTTGGAGTTATAGCTAGATAAAATACTGCTATATCTTAGAGTTACCAAGTTATAGACTCCAAAATTATAATAGCTAAAAATCTGTAAAAATTCAGAGGGATAGTTACTATTATAAGGATTTAGTCTACAGAGTTTCAAATTTTTTGAACCATTACTTTGACGGGAATAAAAAATTGATCGTTCAATGCCAAAAACCCCATGTTATTTAGATGAGAAACTTAAATCACTGGGGACACATGTTATAATTGAGATAGAGAGATTGAAACTTGGGGGATATTTTTTTATTTATTTCGAACCATATGAGCCCTTGTCAGCGTAAAAATTCGAAAATACCCAAAATAACGACCACCCTAATATTCATCTATAATATTGTAAAGAAATCTGTGTTTTTGTGAAGTTTTATTTTTTTAAATAATTGTTGAAATTAAATAAATAAATGTATTTAGTGGTATATTTGACTTTTTTTTAATAAAACACGTTATTTGCTTTATTGCTTTGTATCGAGTTTAGTGAGCCTTCTTCAGGCAGATAATTTACTTTTTCATTTCCATATTTTAAGGAAGATTTAAGAGCAGTATTTATTTATTTTTTATCATTTGAAAACATTTAATCATATACTAGGTGTATAAGTTTAAATCCGCGGATTTTTAGTCAAAAAACACATGTTTTTTTTCATAGAAAACAAAAACAAATTTATTCAAAGTACTGGCCCTCTTTAGCTACACATTTTTGCCATCTCTTGGGCAATTTGTGAATACCACGCCAAAAAAATTCCTTCTCTTTCGAGGCAAACCACTCATCAAGGCATTTTCGGACGTCTTCGTAAGAATCGAAGTGCTGGTCAGCAAGCGCGTGGTAGTCAGAAGGACCCAGGTCTGGAAAATAAGTGGCATGGTAAATAAGTAACACCTCCCAGTTAAGTCTCTCCAAGTAGTTTCGGACTATTATTCATTATGGCGCGTTGTCGTGGATGAAAATCAGCTTGACATGTCTTTCCTGATAATCCGGTCTTTTTTCAGACAGAGCACGGTGCAATTTGATCAGCTGTAGGTGGTAGCAGGTGGCATTGACAGTTTCACCAGGTTTCAACAACTCATAGTAGATGATCCCACCAAACGCACAGCATCGTCTTCCGTCCGAAGCGATTTGATCTTGGGGAAGATGTTGATGGTTGGCCAGGATCAACCCACAATTTCTTGGGTTTAGCATTCTCAAAATATATCCACTTTTCATCCCCAGTCACAATCCGATGCAGGAACGACTTTTTTGTCTGACGAGCAAGTTTGCGTCGTTCCATCTACCTATGGTTCAATTCATGCGGCACCCATTTTCCGATCTTTTGAACCTTTCCCATGACACGTAGGCGCATGGAAATAGCTGGTTGATTAACACTCAATTGCTCGGCAAGCATTTTTTGCGATTAGGCCCAAAAGGGACTGCAATTGATGGTCCTCAACGTTCCTGGGTCGATTTTCACGCTTTGTCACTCAGGTCAAAATTGCCGTCTTCGAACCGATGAAACAAATCTCTGCACGTTGTTTCCGATAAAGCACTGTCGCCATAGGCCTCCACAAGCTTTCGATGTGATTCGGCAACCGATTTTTTCAAATTAAAGTAGAAAAGCAGAGCTTCCCGCATATGCTTTTTTTCTGACAAGAAACTAGACATACTGATTAATGTTCATAAATGTCAAACTGATAAAAAGAGGTTATAACCTGTCGGTAAAGTAGCTTAAAACGATTACTAACGCCATCTATGAGCGATCCACGGTTTTAAACTTATACACGTGGTATACATAGAGTAATATAGAGTGGAAGGCTCCATAAGGAACCAATGTTTAGCGTATACGAGTTACAGAGCTCTGGCGAGACGAGAGGGAAACCATTGGGCGATAAAATGGCGGAAACCGCTCTATTCGGGGCAAATTTTGGTGACATTATCAAGAGTAAAAAATGCGCTTATATATATATAACATAAAGGGTATGTATCTTTTATCTATGACAAAGGCTTTAAATATTCTATGATCTTTGGATAGCTCTTAAGAACTAAGAGTTTTCGCCCTGCAGTCGCTAGAGAGCGCTTTTTCGATATACGGTAGCCTTCCACTTTATATTACTCTATGCTGGTATAGTTAAGAAAAGAAATAAAAACTGCTTTGAAATCTTCCTCAAAATATAGAAATGAAGAAGTAAATTACATATATAAACATATCTAAGCGAAGGGTCTGAAGAAGTCTCAATGAAGTCGAGACAAAACGTAAGCTAAAGCAAATAACGTTGTTTATTTTAAAAAGTTCAATTTCCCACTACATTTAATTATTCATTAATTTTGGATACTAATAATTTAATCAGTTCCTGAAATTATCACAAAGTGTAACTAGAAATTGTATGATCTAGAAAGCCAGTTTATTTTTAATAAATAAATAGATAATTAAAAAAATAAATTATTTCTTGGCCATTTGAATTTTATTATAAGATATAAATATAAAAACCTTAAGAGATCGAAGCCACAAACGGTCTGTTTAAACGCCATACAGACTTTGCGAGATATTAGCTTTTCATCATTACTTAATATTACAGGATACCGAATTTCTTTCCCTTCACTGTCCCTTTCAACTTTTCCATCCAGTGCTGGTGATTTGCGGGCCTCTGCATGTGCATAATCTGGTCCCACAGTGTAGACCTTGAAATAAAAAACGAATTTTTTTTAATTACTATTTTTATACTGAAACTTTGATAGTTAGGTTAAGTGTTAGAGAAAATTAAAAAATGAATTACAATTTTATTTCTATTAATGGATGTTCGAAAGAGGCAGCCCAAGGATAATGAAAAAAAACAAAACAATTCGGATTTAGATAATTTATTGAGACGTCATTTTCAATCTTTCAATAACCGACGTTTCGGAGAATTTTTCCTACTTCATCAGGTTTAAAAGGAGTCTCTGAAGGCAGCTTTAAGTCACCTCCTTGTTTCTTTTAACCGTGCTAGTTTGGTGTTATAGGTTGCCATTAAAATAAAAAATTCCTTGGGTTGCCTTTTCATAAAATATCTATTAAAATTTACCAAACCTCTCCAAGAAAATACTCCTAATTATTTATATTATATTTTTTAATAAACTAGCTGGAAGACCCGCCTTCGGCGGCCCTCTTGCTAGACAGTGGCCTCTCCCTCTGGACCCCCACCCCGAAAACCACTCAGCACCCCCATCCACCCCACCAACCCAATGTGCAGACAAAACCTTAATTTTATATATAGATAATTTCATTTAAATTGGTAACCATGACGACCCCTGGACCCCCACCTCTAGAACCTGACCCCCTCCCCCGAAATCCACAAAACACCCCCATCCACACCACCACCCCAATGTACAGACAAAACCTTAATTTCATATATAGAGATAATTTCATTTAAATTGGTAACCATGACGACCCCTGGACCCCTACCTCTCGAACCTGACCCACCCCCCCTCTCCCGAAACCAACCAAACACCCACACCCACACCACCACCACCCCACTGTACAGACAAAACCTTAATTTTATATATATATAGATAATTTCATTTAAATTGGTAACCATGACGTCTGTTTTTGTTAAGTAGCTATGAGTTGTATTGGTCTCCTTGGAAATATTGCACTGATGAAGTTTTACAATAAACCGAAAGCTTTGGATAATTATTAAGTGTTTTTTTTATTATCGCCTCACCCCAGATAGTTATATAAAGAAGGCGGATACATGTTCAATTCATACAAAACCTTTAATGAAAAGGAATGCTAATAATAATTTGGTCATATACCTATTTCTACTTTTTAATTATATTAAGCTTTGAAATATTGCAAATTAATTTAAATTAAATATGATATAATAAAACAAACCTTAACATCAGTTCCATCAGTTGGCATAAAATCTTCATAAATAAAAGATCCGGTTTTTCGTACACGCGATTCTGGCGAATAAACGCTACTTCGGCTGCCAATCTGTCGGAACATAATTAGATACACAAAAAGACAAAAAAATAACATTTAGCTCAAAACAAGGACAAATTGATACTCAACAAGGGTGTGAAATCTATACACAAGTTCTGTATAAAAACAAACATTTACATACATATATACAAATAAACAATTGGACTATGTCTAGAGTTTTCCCACTAGTATGCCAAGTGTATTTTCATTAATAAAGTAAAGGGAGTGTAGTTTCACAGTGAATGAAATAAAACACAAAGAGGTTTATACAAACTCAATATATTTCGGGTAATTAGTCCATAATCAGGAGTTTACAGATTAAAAACTGTTTTTAATCTGTGACTCTGATGATGGACTAATAATCCGAAATATATTGAGTCTGTATAAGCCTTTTTGAGTTTTATTTCATTCACTGTGAAACCACACACCCTTTACTTTAATAATTAATATCATGTTTCACCTAAAACCTACTCCACTTTCCCTAAGTAAAAAAAGTGTATTTTCATATTCAAATTTTGATTTTAACTTTTCCAACTCCCTGTACGCTTTCTGCAAATTTTAGAGTTTTAACAATTTTTTGTCAGTAAATGAATTGAGCTAAAAAGTTGAAACTTGGTATGCTGATGCAGTTTATTAATAATAACTCGAGAGCAGGGCCGGATATAGGGCGATTGGGCCCAATGCATTTGAAAGGGCCCCGCGTTACCATCAAAATGAGCAAAAAAATTTCGAAAATGATGTACCAAAGGTGAAAGAAGCTGATATAGACGGAAAAATGTTAGTTAAAGAAATGGAAGCTTTGAAATCTATTTTTCCTTCAGAATTTTTTGAAAATCTGTTTAAAATGTTCAAATTTTTATCGGATAATTATAGAGCAACGTCATTTCCAAACTTGTATATTGCTCTCCGAATATTCTTAAGAATTCCAGTAAGCGTTGCTTCTAGAGAGAGATCATTTTCCAGGCTAAAACTAATAAAAAACTATCTGAGGTCGACAATGTATCAGGATAGATTAAATAGTTTAGCAATTATGTCGATTGAAAGTGAAGACGCAAGGAAATTAGATTTTCAAACAATTTTAGAAGAATTTACAGAACAAAAACTTAGAAATATGTAAATTCATTTATTCAAATTTATATTCAATAAATGTTTTTGTATTTTGAACATTTTTATTTTTTAATTTATGTAGAAGTTTACCTATCTGATGATCCATGACATTTGATATATTTATATATATACTGAATTTGAATTTTATTTAAATATTTAATATATAGAGGGCCCCGCAAAAAAAAATCCAATCGGGCCCCGCACCTATTCGATCCGGCCCTGCTCGAGAGCTAACTTTCTGCAGATTAGCTACTTCGATAGCTTCTAGATGACAATTCGATTTTTTTTTACTATCAGCATTGTTAAACCAGAAAAAGAAAGAATCTAAAGAGATCTTCTTTTTGAAAATGCAAAGATTTTGGCAGAAGAACGTTCTGTTCTTGAAATATGAATCAAAATTGAAAATAAATAAGCTGAAGTGTTCTGATGTGGCCATCCACTTGACTTTGCCATACAACCAGGCCCCTCACTTATATTTAATATTTAATAAAATTATTTATAATCAAGTAGGGAAGGAAGGTTAGTTTTTCCATTTTTAGACTCCTGGGGGCCCACTGATTATGTATACAAAATTTGGTTGAGTTTGGTACAAGGGCCTATATTTTCATTTTTTGATATACTAAACTGGACTGTTTTGATCTTAATTTGTATTGCAATTGTAATGTTTATGTGATTGTACTTTTTAGACTGATGATGGCGTGAAAGTATCAGCCGAAACTGTCTCCTAGTTTCAAATAAAAAATTGCTAAGGACAAGAAGATTTTGGGTTTTTCTTAAGAGTCTTTTTTCTCCTTAAGAGAATCTGTTAACTTTTCTCATGGTTTTAATTGCTTCATTTGAAAACAAATAAAGAACAATCTTAATTAATATGGTAACCAAAAACTTAGACTTCCAAAATATTTTTATTTAAAAAAATAAAATGTTTTAAAACTAATAAAGACAAACATTGAAGCATTTTAGATTGGGAATCTAGTTACCTTCCTAAAAAGTCTTTGGCTTCCACCTCCTGCAGATGTTGGATAATAAATGTATATATTGTGATCTTCTGCAGAAACAGGTTTTTCTACAAAAGGTTTGTTAAATACAACTCCATTAACCTCCACGTGGTCCTCCGATTCTATTAATTCATTATCTGTGAAAAGAAAAAGAAATTTTAATAAAAATAATTGATAAATCTTGCTTGACTTAAGAACACATGACGTGCCTAGATCTGCTCTCTAACATATATATTACACAATAGAAATTTATTATTCTTTTATAAAGAAACTGGACTGAACTTTTATAAAGCAAAGGGTGAATTTTTCCCAAAACGTTTGGAATATTAATAAATACGCGGTTTTCGAAAGCTCATCACCCCTTCGCTGTCAAATTGGATAAAAGCAGAACCAACGCTTTCGCCAACTCTTTTATCCCTATGACCCCAAGAGACTGGAACTCTTCCAGCCACCAGAAGGTACATCCCCTAAAGGCCTGTATGGGATGACCCCTCCATCGTGAAAAGAACAGAGTAGAAGGAAAGAGGCCGGGATCACGAGCCAAATCTCAGAAAGTTAGATACAATCCAATTTACTGAGTTTTTTAAGGTCTTCGAGCAGTGGTAAATTCTCTGTGCGATAAATTAGGTTAAATTTATCTCCCACACCTCTTCTTCTTTTCACGATGGAAGGGCCAACCCAGGCCTTTAGGGGATGCACCTTTTTGGTGTATCTCCTTCTCACATCAATATCATTAGAGAAAAAAATGTTTTTCTGATTGTTTTTAAAGAATTTTTCAAGGGGTTGGAATTAAAAAATATTTTTTTAATATGGAGATGAGATCCCAGTAAAGATCGCTTTAAGAAGAAAAAGACTATTTTTTTTTTTTAATTAACTTTAAAATGACAATTATTTTGATTAGTTATGTCCTTCGATTAGATTATTAAATTTGTTATCGGGAAATAAGGACTATATTTTTTATGCAGATAATTTATATTTTATTGCCAACATTTCATCAACTTTGTTGACTTCTTCAAGGCTCAAATAGTTCTTCCCTGCATATTTGTCATTTTTATAATTATTCTTTCTTAGTAAACATAGCAAGGCAAGTCAATAACACCAATCGGATAACTAGCTGAGCCCCGAAGAAGTAAAAATATAGTCCTTATTTCCCGATAACAACCTTAATAATTTAAATTGACAGTGTGAGAGAACCCCAAAGTGGCCATTTTTAGGTGATTTTTGTACCTGTCGATGTGCCTAAGTTGCTTAGCGTAAAATTATGGAAATAATCCACAAATTCACTCATTCTCTCCTTATCAACGACAAATAAACATGAATTTGATATCCCAAGTATTTTGGAGATTATTGAATCCTCGCTAAGCTAACCTGGCTTTCAAATGGTAGGATTATTTCAATATATTTACTGAGGGTTCAGTAACTTATATCTTCCAAATACTTGAGATATCGAATTTGTTTTTATTTGTCATTGATAAGGAACGAATGAGTAAATTCATAGAATGTTTTCATAATTTTAAATTAAGACAGTTCTGAACGCCGATGGGTATGAAAATCACCTAAAAATGACCACCTGGGGCTCTCTCCACCGTCATTTTAAAGATAATTAAATTTAGTCTAATTTTTCTTAAGGTGCCTGTACACTGTAAAGATAAATCAAGCTAGACTCGACTTTGGTTAATTTTATATACCTGCATATTATTTAAAAACTTATTTTACACAAAACAACTTTAAAATCCATCTGTTTTATTATCTAAGTGTGTTTTCTCTGCTCATTTGTAGCCAATTACAGAGAGAACAAAAAAACCTAGTTTTTTGCTCAAACTGCTCTATTCTGCTGGTTTGTAGATTTTAGTGTTGTTGTCTAGCTAGGCCGCTTTTATTATTTTTTGTTTATGTTTACACCTATGTGTTAGGTATTATGTAATGTTTCCTGTTTATTTATGGCTACCTAGAGCAGCTCTAGCAAGTCTAGGTGTACAGACACCTTTAGAGAGAACTAAACAGGGATACCTCACAACCCATAGTAAAAAAAATATTTTTTAAATTGAATGTAATGGAAGGCAGCCCAGGGGTAGTGAGGAAAGAAAAAATTAACACATATCAAATAAGGTGTAATTTATTGGAATCCTTCCTACTTTCCTTTCAAACCGACGTTTCGGAGGATTTTTCCCTCCTTCTTCAGGGTTTCAAAGGGTTAATGAATGAAACAAATAAAATGTTTCCTTCTTCTCTCCACATTAGTGTTAAAAAACTTTCTTCTTTTTTAACAAAGGCATAGAAAAACAATTTTTTTCCTCCTTTTCTTAATTAGATCAAATTAAATTAAAAATTGTTTTTCTATGCCTTTGTTAAAAAAGAAGAAAGTTTTGAACACTACTACTACTAATTAGCATCTAATTAAGAAAAGGAGGAAAAATTATTGTTTTTCTATGCCTTTGTTAAAAAAGAAGAAAGTTTTTGAACACTATACTGTGGAGAGAAGAAGGAAACATTTTATTTGTTTCATTCATTGACCCTTTGAAACCCTGAAGAAGGAGGAAAAATCCTCCGAAACATCGGTTTGAAAGGAAAGTAGGAAGGATTCCAATAAATTACACCTTATTTGATATGTGTTAATTTTTCTTTCCTCACTACCCCTCGGGTTGCCTTCCATTACATTCAATTTAAAAAATATTTTTTTACTATGGGTTGTGAGGTATCCCTGTTTAGTTCTCTCTAAAGGTGTCTGTACACCTAGACTTGCTAGAGCTGCTCTAGGTAAGCCAGAAGAAAACAACAATCCTGGTTGAGAAATATTAGGGAATGGACCGGCATGCGAAGCGTGGGAGAACTGTTCCGCGCGGCAGAAAACAGGGATGTCTTCGCCAGAGTGATCACCAACATCAGGGAGACCTGATATGGCACTTAAAGAAGAAGCAATCAAAATATATTCATCCAAGTGCTTTCATGGTTCTTAGTCTAATTATAAATATTTAAAAAAATTGATATTATCAAGTATAACTGATTGCCCCCACCTATATCATAGAAAAATTTGGTACATACGTATTAACGCCACCGCAGCTACAAATAAAATTTTAAACTAGAAATTTGAACTGAAATTGAGTTTATGGACTGTGATGTCTCAAATTGTCTCAAGTGAGCGCCAGTGGGCGTTGACAATTTTCACTTTTAGAACTTTTCATAGGTTCGGTTCTATTCATCATCTCGGTTCATTTAGATAAAAAAATGGGTTCCCGGACAAACTTTGGAAGGTTGGGTTAAGATATATTCAGTTCGGCTCGGTTCGCCTCGTATAACTTCATTACGGGTTGGTTTTTAGGCGATTAGGTTGACGTTAGCCAACCTAATAGTCTAAATGCCATCCCGAAATGAAGATATACTAGCCGAACCGAGCCGAACTGAATATATCTTAACCGAACCGGGTATCGTCAACCTAATAGCCTAATGCCAGCCCGAAATGAAGATATACGAGCCGAAACGAGCCGAAGTGAATATATCTTAACCGAACCGGCAACGACTTTTGCATATTCGAATTTTTTTGGGTATTTACTAATTTTTTTTAATTAATATTGATTTTCTAAAAGAATCCGTCGTCAGTAGCGGCGCTTAAAAACCGCCAAATCTGTAGCTGCGGTGGCGTTAATACGTAGGTACCAAAAATTTAACATTCAAAGTTCTGACTATATAAATTTAAATAATTTCTCAGTGGACTGAAGGAAAGTCAAAATAATAAATTATGTTTAGGATCTGGTGAATCTCGGTCGAGAACGGCATATCTTGGAATCTCAATTCCTTCACTCTCCAGAATAGAATAAACTTTTCGCCGATCCTAAAATTCATGAAAATAGAAAAATGTTTATAATGTTTTTTGAAAATATATCTTTATGAAACATTCAATGCTACCTGGATATCAAATTGCATATGTAAATTGTTGATAATAAACGGATTGCGAAGATTGGCATATTGAATGGCTTTCTCAAGAGGAAAACCTTTTGAATGAAATGAAATAAGGCAATCGCAAATGGGCCATTCATCAACTGGTTTCTGAAACATAAAAAATAACAAATATTTTATAAATTTTACTTTACCAAACGGCTAAAACTATTTTGATTAAAAAAATTGAGCGAAACCATGGCATTTTGCTCTACAAAAAAGCTCTAATAAGTGAACGTCGAAAAAATTATATTTTTCGAGATAATAATTGTTTTGTCAAAATGTCTGTTAGTTAGTCTGTCTGGTTGTCTGGTTGTTAGGTAATCTGAGCGTTACCAAATGTTTTGGAAGAGCTAGCTCAAAAATTAGTGTGAATATCGAAACCAAATTTCACACGTAGTTTTGGTCCATTGAGATTAAGAGCTGATTAGATTTTGGTGCATATTGACCGAAAATTAAGGGGGGTGAAGGGGGGTTAAAAATTAAAAATCTAGGCCGTTTGAGCAAACTCAACCAAATTTTGTATACATAATCAGTGGACCCCCAGAAGTCTAAAAATGTAAAAACTAACCGCCCAAAATGGGGGGGGGATAGGGTCAAAAAAAATCAAAATCTTTGCCATTTACCAAACTCAACCAAATTTTGTATACATAATCAGTGGGAACCCAGAAGTCTAAAAATGCAAAAATTAACATCCCAAAATGGGGAGGGTAGGGTAAAAAATGAAAATATTGCCCATTTACCAAACTCAACCAAATTGTGTATACATAATCAGTGGGACCCCAGAAGTATAAAAATGCAACCCCCCCCCCCCACACCCAACATGATTATAAATAATTTTAGGGGCCAGGTTGTATGTTAAAGTCAAGTGTATGGCCACTCCAGAACACGTCAGCTTATTTATTATATTATTGTAATTTTTTTACTAATTATTAAATTAAAATACCTGAAGAATGACTTCTTCAGGGAAGACAATCATTTTAAGATATTCAAATTCTTCAAGTCTCGTTAATATCTCCTTCATCGGTTTGGATTGTGATTTCTTCGACATAGCGCATATTCCCACAATAACTTGTTTTCCTTCTTGTGCTGGAGGATCATCATCACTGGAGTCGGTAATATCTCCCTGTAGATTATAAAAAGAAGAAAACGATACAATTTAGAATAAATTTTAAATAAAAAATGAGCTATTTATTTATTTTAATTAAACAAACTTGGTCACTAAAGGTACATTTGGCAAAACATTAGAAATTCATTTTCGTTAATAAAAATTAAATTAAGGTGTGGCTGCTCGTTATATATAAATAAACATTGGTCAATTCCTCTTTGCTCATTCCTAAGAACAGCATATTGGGGTCACATTAGGGCATAAAAATCAGCCCAGATTGATCCCATCGTGACTAATAAAAAAATACAGTGAGTGGCTGATTAATGATGAAATATAATTAATATGTAGTTTACATTTGTAATTAAAAAGTTTTTATACCAGAGTGTAGAAGAGTTGTTGATTTTATAAAAGAAAATTAAAGATGGTGTACTTTTTGTTGAAGATTGACTTGGGGCCAGTTGTATGTCGGTTGGTAAACGTTGACAAAGGGTAAATCTTAGAATTCACCTTTGTGGCCCAGGAAATGACCAATCAGATGAAAGTGCCTGTCATCTGATTGGCCATCACGCCGGGCACAAGGTGAATTCCAGGTTTTTACCCGTTGTCAACATTTAAAAGAGTTTACCCTTAGAGCCAGTTGTATGTCGGTTGGTAAAGTCTTTATAAAAGTTGACAAAGGGTAAAAACTTAGAATTCACTTTAGTGCCCACCGGGATAGCCAATCAGATGAAAGTGCGTGTCATATGATTGGCCATCTGGAGGCACAAAGGTGAGTTCAAAATTTTTACTCTTTGTCAACTTTTATAAAGACTTTTTACTCTAAGGAGCCAGTTGTATGTCGGTTGGTAAAGTCTTTGTTAAAGTTAACAAAGGGTAAAAACTTAAAATTCACCTTGTGCACCGGCTTGGGATGGCCAATCAGATAAAAGTGCGTGTCATCTGATTGGCCATCCAGCCGTCACAAGGTGAATTCTATGGTTTAAACCTTGTTAACTTTAACAAAAAGTTTACAAACCGACATACAACTGGCCCTAAGTTGTTAGATTAGTTTGTTTATATGTTTAAAGAGCTAAATGGCTGCCACTCCCTTAAAAAATTGAACCCTGTTATTAAAGCCATTCGGCGATCCCTTGGGACGATTATATATATCACAAATAATTCGTCTCAAAGGATTTCCGATAGCTGTGATGGCATTTTTGGCACTTGGGTTCGATTTTTGACATATATGTTGTAATTTGTGGATTGACTGTAAAAGTTACAATTTAACAAGTTTTTTTTTTACCAGAAACCTTACTTCCTTGCCAACTGACATATATTTATCTAATAATTCTTCTCAAAGGTTTTCGCAACGAATGGAATAACATTTTTGGTACTAGGTTTTTTTTTCCTTGTCCTAAGATTTATTTCATGATTTTTCTATTCAGTGTGCATCAAAATAAAGGAAAAATACCTATATTTCCATTTAAAGTTTGCTTTTGTAGTGGTAATAATAATAATAAACGACGAAACAGGCCATTTTGGCCTATTTTCGAGTCCCCTTAGATATTAAACAGCAATATTTGAAATCAAAATATTTTGTTGATGTAAAAGAATACAGATTTCTCTTTGATTTTCAAATTACCACTTAAGCTTAGCTCAATTAGAACTCGAGTTATAACTAAAAAACTAAAAAGGATAATAAACGTAGATAAAAACATAAGGTCTTAGTTTTTTTAGTTATAATTCGAGTTCTAATTGGGCAATAAAAACAAATGGTAATTTGAAAATCAAAGAGAAGCTTTTTCTATTACATCGACAAAATATTTTGATTTCAAATATTGCTGCTTTAATATCTGTGGAATGAAATAGGTCAAGTGACCTTTTTCGTCGTTTATTATTATTATAACCACTACAAGCAAACTTTAAATGGAACAGGTATTTTCCACTTGCACGCGAATAGAAAATCATGAAATAGATTGGGGAAAAAAACCTAGTACCAAAGTAATTATTAGATGTGTCAGTTGGCGAGAATGCAAGGTTTCTGGTAAACTGCATTAAATCAAAAAATCAATTTTTCCCTTCATTTTTTACGTAAAAGGAACACAAATTTGATATTTAAAACTTTAGGACAAAAATTGTGTTGACCGGTGTTATATTTCATATCATTAAGAAATTCTTAACAAAGACAGGAACACAGTTTTTCGGGTTTTTGCCGTGTTTAGGGATCTTCTGTTTCTTCGTTGACCAATGTATACCTCCCTTTTTTGAGAATTTTTTAATGTTGTGAATGAATACATTTATTTCTCAAGTAGTAACAAGTAAGTGCTGACTGATTGTCTTTAGACATAATATTTTATTTTTGCTGTTTTTATTTCACTCAGATTTGAAAATAAACCGAAACGTCGACTTCAGTAATATTCTTCATAATTCTGGCTATCTGAACTCTTTATTTTATACAATTTAACTACAGCCACATTAATTTACCTTTATTATATTTGTATTTTAAAGATTATTATAAATCTACTTGTTAAGGTTCCGGAAGTAATTCCAGAAATTACTTTAAAAATGTATTACTTTAATAAATAGATATTATTAAATAATTTTGTCTATATTAATTTAAATCCTTACAATTACAGAGGATTTTAGTTAATTGGGGCTGGATTGAGAAATCTTGTCCTGCTTCTGTAATTCAATTTGTGTCCTCCCGCCATAAGCTGCTCAGCCAATTAAACAAAAGAATCAACTGTAACTGTAAAAAAAAATCAATTTTTTGTACATTTATACATATATATATATATATAATAATAAGTAGTAAATAATAATGGGTTAATAGTAAGTATCAAAAATACTTCATGTATAGTGAGTTACGAGAAATTTTCATTCCAATTAAAATTTTTTTTAAATTAGTATTGTTAATTTAAAATTCATTAGATTAGCAATGTATAATAAGTAATCTAATTAAAAAAAGATTTTTGTTTTTGGACATGCTCTCCTCTCCGGGTTCAATTCCATGTCTTGAACTGTTTTTTCTCCCTTGTGAGTAAAATCTGAAAATGTTACTTTTGGACGATAATAAAAGAATCGATCTGAAGATTAAACAGTAAAAAGCCATTTCTAATTAAAGAGAAGAAAGGAAATGGAAGATTAAACAAGGGGTGGCTTTAATGATGGAAGTGAAATTTGAGAAAAAGAGGACAAAAAGAATCAATAATAAAATAGATAGAGAAAAGAAAATTGAATTTAGAAAATATTCTAATTCTTTTTTACTTTACCATACTGGGTATGGTCATGGTCAAGTATTGTAATCGTGCATGAAAAAAGTGGTTTTTTTCCTTCTTTTTTTCGAAATATCTCAAAAACGGCTGACACTATTTTGTTTAAAAAAATTGAGCGAAACCATGGCTTTTCGCTCTACAAAATAGCTCTAATAAGTGAACTTCGAAAAAATTATATTTTTCGAGATAATAATTGTTTTGTCAAAATGTTCGTTAGTCTGTCTGGTTGTCTGTCTGTTAGTCTCTGCGTTACCAAATTTTTGTGGACGAGCTAGCTCAAAAACTAGTGTGAATATCGAAACCAAATTTCACACGTCGTTTTGGTCGATTAAGAGCTGATTAGATTTTGGTGCATGTCGACCCAAAATTAAGGAGGGTAGAGGCAGGCGCGGATCCAGACCCTTTGATTTGGGGGGGGGGCGATCGCCGGTATATAAGATCTACTTTTGATTTCGGAAGTGTCGCGGTCGAATTTTCCAAGCGGGGGGGGGGGGCAGAGACGCCCCCCGCATAGAACTTGTATTTTCTTCAATTTTATTTTGTATACATAATCAGGGGATCCCAGAAGTCTACAAAACTAACCGCCTAAAATGGGAGGGGGGGTCAAAAAATGAAAATCTCGGCCATTTACCAAACTCAACCAAATTTTGTATACATAATTAGTGGAACTCCAGGAGCCTAAAAATGCAAAAACTAGCCCCCCTCTCCTACATGATTATAAATAATTTAATTAAATATTGAATATAAGTGGGGGGGCCAGGTTGTATGGTAAAGTCAAGTGGATGGCCACATCAGAACATGTCAGCTTATTTTAATTTAGATTTCAGAAAAAGGATATTAAACTATTTTAAACATTGATCTTTGAATCTTTTTTAATTTTTATTTATAATATTCTCAACTGATAGTAATATAGAGATATAAAGTATTGTAAGTTATTCCAGTTCCAAAGTCGCGTGATTGAATACAAATAAATGACATCACTCTCTTTAAGTAATAAACGAGTAATTTAATTAATGGAACATTTATATAATATGTTCTTTAAGTCTACACGTTTTATTTAATTAAATTCGTTTAGTGTGATGAATGAAAAAGAGCATGTCAGATTATTTTTACATAATCAATATTATTGTCTAGTATGTATGGTATGTACTAGCACAATATAATCAAAATAAATGATATAATTATCCTTGAATAGAAGGCGGAGCATTAGGGGGATGGCTAGTCTCCTCCTGGGTTCTAAATTTTACCAAGAATAGAAGAAATATTTAATTTATAAGAAATCAAAGAGTGTCTTTTGCTTGATGTGAATAAGTATATTTGTCTATAATCGTATAATCATCATCAACATCGACACTTCTACTACACGAAACGAAGTTTTATTCAAATCATATAAATGATATGTTGCAGTTCGCATATCCAATTATTCTTAAATCTCAGAATCTTGACTTATTTTTACAATGTACCTGAATCAGAATTTAATCCTTTTAACTCCAAGTTTTTTTTTCCCTGAGGGATAAAGTTTATTAGATAATGTGAATTTATTTCTTATTTACCCTTGACCAAAACAATTTGAAAATCCCATTTGTTTCGAGTGAATTTTTTACATGAGAATATTTTTTTGAAGTGAAACTTCTTTAGCTACGTTTCTGTTTAAATTTTTTGTTACAATAAAGGGGAAATGACTCAATAGAGGGGAAATAAGAGACAAGCCTTGATGGCATGTTACCAGCAATTTTTTTATCTCTCTCTAATAAGTTCTCCGTTTAATTTTTCTACTCATCTACCTTAAATAATTTTTATTATATAATATATAATAATTTTGAATGATAGGTATGTGAAGTAGCATGATTTTTATGTAATCATATTTATTGTAAAATGTTTTATAGAATGAAAGATCAATTTAAATATCGGATTAATAGAAAATTGTACTTTTTATAATTGAGTCGGTCAAGAAGCCAATGTGGTTTAGTCCACTTTTGGAAAATTTCAAAATTTTCATAAATTCTTATCTAACCAATATGGCTTATTCTTTAGAGTATAAAAGGTTTTAATCCTGGCTTCTATTTTCCTGAGTAGGACATAGTTTATTTCTTCTCATCTGTGGAGAGGGGCCTCCAAGCATTCTCTTGCCACACTGGATGCAATTTAGAAGCGAGCAATTAAACTAATAGGAGACCCGGCCCTAACTAACTCACTCGACCCCCTGGCTCACCGAAGAAACGTTTCTGCCCTTTCCGTGTACTACAGATACTATCATGGTGTCTGTTCAGTCGAGCTGAAATCAATTATCCCCCCTAAAGCCCTCTTTAAGAAAAATACGCGGTTTTCGAACGCTCAGCACCCCTTCGCTGTCAAATTGGATAAAAATCGAACAAGCGCTTTCGCCATCTCTTTTATTCCTATGACGTCCAGAGACAGGAACTCGCTCCCAGCCACCGTCTTCCCCGCGACTTATAACCTTCAGCTGTTTAAGACCCGTATCCACAGATACCTAGCCCATAAAAACCCTTCTTCTTTTCTCGATGGAGGGGCCAACCCAGGCCTTTAGGGGATGCACCTTTTTGGTGTAACTCCTTCTCTCATCATTATTATTTAAAAAAAAAATAAGTTTTCTTATAGGGATTTAAAAAACTTAATTTTTATCGATTTTGTAGTTTCATGGACTTAAGGGAGTTGATCCCCTAAAAGATTACAATCAGAAGCTTTACCTTTATTAGAAATAAAAATAAAAAGCATATTGTGCACTCTTAATATATATTAAATTAAATAAGGAACATTTAAAATAAAATATCATACTATATTTCGATTACCGATTAAGAGGATCGAAAAGTTGTATATTTTTTAATTCTATATGATAGTTATTTATTAATAAATATATTTAATAGTTTTTAAAGTGTTTTTTAAGATAATTCAACCATCAGAGCTTTAATAAATTTATGTTGTTAAACCACTTGTTATTCATTTTCACAGGGGTAATAAATATAAAACAATGTTGGTTTAAACAACGTAAAAAATAATCTTAAGCTACTGTGAATCCCTCAATTGATTAAATTTTTTAACCTACTAATAAACAAACAATTTATTTGGTTTTAATGAATTGATATACAAGAGCTAGTTATGGGGAAAAAAGTTGAAATAAAAGCCAACTTTTATTTAATACTTTATTTTGGGAAGACGTAATCGATATTTTACAACGTTTTGAGCGCTACACCGCTGCTCTTCATCAGTGCACGTCAACCAAGTCACATAAACACGCAAAATTTATCTCCAGCAGACGTTTTACATTTGGACTTCATTACACTGGTAAACAAGCTATTCCAACGTCTGCTGGAGATAAATTTTGAGTGTTTTGTGACTTGGTTGACGTGCACTGATGAAGATCAGCGGTGTAGAGCTCGAAACGTTGTAAAATATCGATTACGTCTGCCCAAAATAAAGTATTAAATAAAAGTTGGCTTTTATTTCAACTTTTTCCCATAACTGGCCCCTTAGCCAATTCATTAAAATAAAATAGGGCCTCCAAACTCGGTTCTTTTTAAATTTATTTGGTTTTAATAGTTATACACACATAGACAAATAGATTAACTTACGCATTCGTTGCAAAGATTAAGTTCTTCTTGTCTTTGTCGCCATTTTTTTAAACGCCACCAATCCATCCATCGTGGTAAATAAAATTTTCCACCCCAACTTGAATCTTGCTCCGGATTCATTTGACAGTGATTTATTATTAATCAAAGTCTGAATTAAATTATAAATAAACGATGATACTTCTCGTACAACCGGTTGTTTATATTAATTAAAAATCAATTATCTATTCTATTTAGATAAGAAGAAATGGGTGTGTGTAAAAAAACAAACAAATATGCAAGAATCAGGCTCCGAAAAAAAAGGCGTCGATCGAAGTCACGAGAATGTGATTAACTGCCGCGTGGCGGAAAGGATACTAACAGTAACAAATTCGTCTCAGGTCTAATTAAATTCTTGAACGCTGATAAGAAACCTAGTCAGAAATTAGAACATAAACACACGAACAATGGCACTTTGCAAAACAAAAGATTTATGCTTTTTGATAAATACAATTTGAATGAGAAGGCGGATTAGCCGTGGCTTTAGATATAGAGTATTATAAAATGAATTGATTAAGAAAACTATCTAAATTGAATGTTAACACATTGGAGATAATTATTGGGCTTAATAATCTGTTAATAAATTTAAAATTGTATGTAGAGTAAAATATATTTAATGATAGATTACGTATAAGTGAACTTTTATGAGATTTTAAGTTTAAAAATAGCTAAGGTTTATTTATAAAAGAGATAGTGAAAATCAATAATTTATTTAATCTCTTTAAGGAATCTTTCAAACTTGATTTGTAAAATTATTTCTTATAAATTTTAAATTAATCCTAGTGGAAAAATATCCACCAATTGCGTTCAAAAACTATTTTTTCCTCTATTTAGGGAATAATTATTATTTCTATATAAAAAAAAGGTGAGTATTATGATTTTGGTTATTTATAATTTGCAATATTTTTCCGGATGACTCTGACTCAGTCTAAAAAGAAAACTATTCGACCTTGGTTAGCTCCCTTACAAAAAGTTTTTGCCTCGTAACCAATCTATAAATATGAACGGTGCTAAAATTTTAGGTTATGTTTTTTAACTTGACTGTACTTTTTACACTACTATATTCTCTTTGTGAATGGATCGTTTCCAAGCCATTGATCTCCTCCACTAAAAATAATCGCCCAAATATGTTTTTTTTTATCAAAACTACAAGGTAAATAATTTCAATTTTTTTTTAAGTTACTCCGAATATATTATTCTAACAAATATTAGTTTTTCATCAAGATGGTGAAAGTCTTTCAATGAAAAAAAATAAAATAATGATCATTTTCCCACCCTTTTCCAATCTACCATATGTAAAAAATTTCATTTTTACCATAATTGCAATTATTTCATGTTTGGTGTGGTAAATCGTCTTCAAATTTTAACAGTGTGTTTATTATGCTTTTAATGACTTATATTCCAAGTTTCGAAGAATTCTTGAATTTTTGTATTTATGAAAGAACTACCTTAATAGAAACGCTACTATATTTTCGAATTTTTTCTGCTACTCCCATGAAATGTATTATAGTTGAAATAAAATCAATAAATCCCCCTTAAACCCTTGAACGCGATTAGAAATTATGCAATACTCTACAAGTTGAGGCTCTTGTGGTCATGAACTGGGAAATTCTTTCGGGTTGGACTACACATGGTGAAATTAAAAAATTGTTAAAATTTTTTATTAAAAAATTAGCAAAGTGTTCTCTACGAAATCAGGGAGATGTTGATAAGTTTTTTTACACGTTAGAAGGGTTCAGGAATTAAACCCGAGTACCAGAAAGTATTGCCTGGATTGATTATAGGCATTCGAGTTGAATTCCTGAGAGTGTGAATCTTTTGAAATATAACCAAACTTATTCATAACAATTCGGATTCGAGGACACTCCTGTTGTGATAAAATTTAACTTGTCCTACTGTTTGAAGATTAATTGTTTTGTTTATTCACGACATTTAGGCTTATAATTCTGTGTACAAGTGATAGGTTAAAATAGATGGACTGAGGCGACCATAATTACATTTACAACGAAAGTATGCTTTTAGTGTTAGAGACCTCTCCATCTTCCATAGATACTTCCAATGGCTCTGTTCAGAATTTTTATCTATAATGCCAGCTCTACAGGCCCGATTCTATAACTGGGCAAAATGGGCACATGCCTAGGTGCGCAATGTATTTGGGGCGTAAGGGGGCGCAAGAGAATAGAGAAGATTGGGGGGGGGGGCACCTGTTTAATTTGCCCAGAGGGTTAAAAACGGGCCTGCAGCTCTAGCATATTCAATCAGACCACTCAAAGCTTAAACCAAATTTATCCCCAAAGTCCCCATGTTATGGATTTCGATAGCCCTTGAAGTCTTTACCACAGGCCCAAATATGCTACTATACAAGACCTGAATCGATATTCCTCATTCTAGACGGTAAAAAGCCTTACATTTGTGGAAAGTAAACATAAAAAATCTACTATCACTTGTATGAGCTACAGACTTAGAAGACGTCGTAAGTAAACTAGAAAAATAGTAACGATTTTTTTCATATGCTTATGGGTGATCCAACACTAGAGAATTTCCTATTTTATCCTACACTCCTTGGCAGTCAAATTAGAAACATATCAAGAAAATGAATTTGTCAAATTGTTATTCACATTGACACACTTTGGATTGACCCTTTTTCGACATCATGTGTTGTTGACATATCACAGCCTTCCTAAACCCTGTCGCGTTGTCTCCGAGTTTTTTTTTTTTTTTTAATGATAATGATGAGAGAAGGAGTTAGACCAAAAAGGTGCAACCCCTAAAGGCCTCGGTTGGCCCCTCCATCGTGAAAAGAAGAAGAAAGAATTTTATGGGTTGGGCGGAGGTCGAAGGTATCTGTGGATACGGGTCTTAAATAGCTTAAGGTTATAAGTCGCGGGAAAGATGGTGGCAGGGAGCGAGTTCCAGTCTCTGGAGGTCATAGGAATAAAAGAGTTGGCGAAAGCGCTTGTTCGACTTTTATCCAATTTGACAGCGAAGGGGTGCTGAGCGTTAGAAAACCGCGTGTTTCTCGTAAAGAGGGCATTAGGGGGGATAAGAGATTTCAGCTCGACTGAACAGACACCGTGATAGTATCTGTAGTACAGGAAAGGGCAGAAACGGTTCTTCGGTGAGCCAGGGAGTCGAGTGAGTTGGTTAGAGCCGGGTCTCCTATTAGTTTAATTGCTCGCTTCTGAATTGCATCCAGTGTAGCAAGAGAATGCTTGGATGCACCCCTCCACAGATGAGAGCCATATTCGAGACAGGGACGAATTTGAGCCTTATACAGCATAAGAAGTTGACTGGGAGTATAACAGCGTCTAGACCTAAATAGGAGACCAAGCTTGCGCGCTGCAGCTTTAGCAGTGGTTGAGATATGGTCATTCCATGAAAGGTCAGACCCTAGAGTTACGCCTAGCATTGAAATTTTATCCCTGAATTCTAGTGAGTTTGAGTCGAATGATATGTTTGGGAGGTTTCTGTCGACGCGCCTAGAAATAAGGCAACACTGAGTTTTCCCTGCATTGAAGTTAACTAAGTTTTGGGATCCCCAGTTTTTAAGTTTGCACAAGTCTAAATTAATTGAAGAGGCAATGTCTGCACGGTTTTTATGCGATGCAGGGGCGTTATGTAGGGTGCTGTCATCTGCGTAACAATGTACCGGATTGGAGGGCAAGTTTAGAAGGTCGTTGATATAGATAAGAAAAAGCGTAGGGGAGATAACCGATCCCTGAGGAACTCCAGCGTTGGTGTGGAAGGGGGAAGATGATATTCCATCGATGACAACCTTAATACTACGGTCTGAAAGAAAACTTTCGAGCAACTTACAGAGTTTCGGTGCAAGGCCGACGGAGGTCAATTTGGCAAGAAGATTTTTGTGCCAGACCATATCGAAGGCTTTTGAAATGTCTAAAGCTACCGCGAGGGTTTCATTCCCGGCCTCCAGGGTTTTGTTCCAGATATGAGTTACATATGCTAGGATGTCACCAGTCGACCGGAATTTCCTGAAGCCGTATTGCCTATCGTGGATAAATTTATTTGACTCTAAGTGTCGTAGAACTTGCTCGTTGATGGCCTTTTCCATGATTTTGGATAAGACAGAAGTGATTGCTATGGGTCGATAGTTTTTTATGTTGGAAGAATCGCCTTTTTTCTTAATTGGTTGGATTCTGGCTAGTTTCCAGGCTTCAGGAAATATTCCAGAGTTATAGGAGAGATTGTATAATTTGGATAGTATAGGAGCAAGTTCAGGGGCGCACTTTTTAATGAGAATGGCAGGGATATCGTCGGGGCCAGCAGAAGAGTTTTTCTTTAGATTCCGGATGATCTTTAGAATTGCTGGTATCCTGAAAACAGTATCTGACATTATATTAGTACTGGGGGTATGTGGGTGGTTCAAGCCCTTTGTCGTCCAGGTTTGAGTTGGACGCGAAATATGAGGCAAAAGCTTCGGCTTTGTCGGAGGCGTCAATGGCTATCGAGTTGTCGGAGAGATTGAGAGGGGGAAATGATGAGTTTGTAAAATTTCTTTTTACATACTTATCAAGGGACCAGAATTTGTTTGAACTGCTGGGGCAAGCTGCAAGTGAGATTGAAATGAAGATTCTAAGAGTTATGACCCTCTGTTTTAGCTAGAAACGTAACGGCTATACTTCTTAAGGGTATGTGAGATTGCCAGTATATGCAGAAACTGACTATTAATAATGCAAAATCTCAAGGAATTCGCATGAATTGAAAAAGCTTAACACTCTGAGATGACCAGACAGAAATGAATGTTGCAGCAATATTACTTGCATTATTAAACCTTGCAGGAACCTTGCTGCAACATTGCAGCAATATTCCTATGTCCGCCTCTGAACCTTCCAGGAACCTTGCAGCAACATTGCCAAAGTGAATATTAACGCAAAATCGATCAGACTTCAATATTGCCACTGCAATGTTGCTGCAATATTGCCAATATTGTGCAAGATTCGCAATATTGCTGGAATATTCACTTCTGTCTGGGTATATAGTATGTATATCCAGATGAGTGTTCCAAGACTTTTTATAAAACCAGCTTTGTAAATACATATATAAAAATCTTGGCAAAGATTTATTTCATAAATATATTAAAAATGCTTCAAACCCTTGCAAAATGCATACACTTTAAATGTTAATTAAAAAGATGCATGTTAAAAATTGAGAAATCATGCTGAAATTATTCCATAAGAAAATTATATAAAGAATAAAATACCGTAGAATCATCGAAGTATTGCTCCGCACTATTATCCACACCGACTATAAAAACTTGGGGGACGCAGGGCTTGTGTGCCGGATTGGCCATAGCCTGCTACTAATAGAGCTACAGAAAAGCAAAGCACTATAAATAAAATAAAAGCATTTAAGAATATCTCGCTAAAAAAAAAGGGGGGGGGGGGGGGGAAATAATAAAAAAAAAAGATAATGAAAAATAAATAATATAATTAGAGTTATAGTTAGTGATCTGTAAATATAAAAAGTTCTTCGAGATAATGATATAGGGTGTCACATTAGCAAATTGTTTACAATTTCAAAACAGCAGCCATATTTTACATTTTTATTATTATTAAAGGTTTAAGGGAGTATCGATTATGGGGTCATATTAATGGCACTAATTTTACGCTTATTTAGATTATAAATTAATTATTAGACACTTCTTCTTCTTTAAGTGCCATATCAGGTCTCCATGACGTTTCGGCACCTCTCCACATATACCTGCGCTGAGTATTTTTAGCTGTTTTACACAGATATACGGGACCTACTTTTTAACCCCGGTTCCGAACGGCTAGTTTGGAGACTAGGCAATTATACTCTCGGTAGTTTGCCATTGCTTTCGAAGAGGAGGCTACTGCAAATATCTACCGAGACTCAGTCTCGAACCAGCATACTTCAGGACAGCGGACCGACACTGACCACAGTATTAGTCACTACAAGATTGCAAAACGTGTGCAAATCATATAATTTTTTCAAGAGAATAACCAGAATATTACATATGAGATAAGTAGGTTATAATGAAAGGCAGTCGATAAATCATTTAAATTTTATTCAATTTCCGACGTTTCGGAGACTTTTTCTCTCCTTCTTCAGGGTATTGAATAGTTATTGGTGGGAGAGTATAACTCGGTTCCCATTTGTCTCTCCTTTCAGTGATAGCAACAATATTACAATATTTTCCAACATTATACCATAAGTGTACTTGGTTATCTCATATTATTGATAACCGAGGAGTCAACCGCGGCCTAATATAGTGTACACCTACTTCCACTTCCACTTTCATTTCCAAGTAAAAGACAATAGATGAAGGGGCATTATCTAATGAATTCCAAAATAATTCCACATAATTCCAAAGACGGTGTACACCTAATTCCAATCACGGTTCACCCCTCGTTGATAACCAAGTACACTTATGGTATAATGTTGGAAAATATTGTAATATTGTTGCTATCACTGAAAGGAGAGACAAATGGGAACCGAGTTATACTCACCCATCAATAACCATTCAATACACTGAAGAAGGAGAGAAAAAAGTCTCCGAAACGTCGGAAATTGAATAAAATTTAAATAATTTATTGACTGCCTTTGATTATAACATACTTGTTTCGCTTACCAGTCCGTCTTTCTAAGAAAATAAATCAAATTAATTACATATGAGATTGAATGTGAAAACAACTTCGTAACGGAGCCATTCGAGGCACAAGAAATGTTATTAGTTTTAACAGCTTAAATAAAATTGCAGATTTCACATGTGTTCTGCAATTATGTAGCGCAGATCTTTTTATTGTTTTTTTTTTCTATCTGACTAGATTTTAGATGTCAATTCTAAAATTTAGCTAATGTTGCTAATGAGGCACCCTATTTGAAAAAATTGCATTAAAGTAATTTATTTTTCTTAAAGAATGTTAGTGTTTTTTAGTGCGTGAAGTGGCGTAAATAATTAATGAATAATAAAAAAATCATGGATCATCTCTATTTTTCAAGTTGAGTTCTGACTACATTAGAAATTTAAAGGTTCAATTCCCAATGACAAATAAATGAAAAAATTGTATTTTAGTATTTTAATAACATTAATAATAATTATACTCAAATTCAAAAAAATATAATCTAAAATTAATATCAATATTTCCAAGGCATTGTTTTATTTTATGTAAACTTGATTTCTTAATTAAAATAAATTCAACAAAGTGACTATTTACAAATTTACATCCTTTAGACCAGTGGTTCCCAACCTTTTTCATGCCACGGCCCCCTAAATCTGAAAAAATAATCCGCGGATCCGTTTATATTTTATCACAAAGAATAGCAACTTAAGCCCGATGCACACGGGGCTTTTTCCTTTACCTGTTTTTGGGATGGGATGTTTCTATTTGCAATTTAGAAGGCTATCGGTGTAGAAATGACGTCACTGGCTGTCTTTCTGGCTAGCTTACTTGATTTAAAACAGTGTTTTTCAACCTTTTTCATGACGCGACCCCCTTAGTATGACCCCCAACCACGCTGTTTGAGAGGCCCGGCTCGTGACTTTGTGTACAATTTTTTATTTTTTTATAGTGAAAAACACATAAAAACAGTAAAAAAGTATTGATTTATTATTTATTTTGATAAATCCTGAAATAAATAATAAGAAAATAAGCTAACGTGTTCTGATGTGGCCATCCACTTGACTTTACCATACAACCTGGCTCCTAAAATTATTTATAATCATGTAGATACTTCTGGGGTCCCACTGATTATGTATACAAAATTTGGTTGAGTTTGCTCAAATAGCCTAGATTTTTCATTTTTAACCCCCCTCCACCCCCTTAATTTTGGGTCGATATGCACTAAAATCTAATCAGCTCTTAATCTCAATGCATCAAAACTATGAGTGAAATTTGGTTTAGATATTCAAACTTGTTTTTGAGCTAGCTCGTCCACAAAAATTTGGTAACGCACAGACTAACCGACAGACAAGACAACCAGACAACCAGACAGACTAACTAACAGACATTTTGACAAAACAATTATTATCTCGAAAAATATAATTTTCTCGATGTTCACTTATTAGAGCTTTTTTGTAGAGCGAAATGCCATGGTTTCGCTCAATTTTTTTAATCAAAATAGTTCCAATCGTTTTTGAGATATTTTGAAAAAAAGAAGGAATAAAAAACACTTTTTTTCATGCACGATTACAATACTTGACCATACCCTATATGGTAAAGTAAAAATATAATTATGTATACGGATCCACAATGGGAGAAATTTAACGAAAAACATTAATGTGAATGTGACTCATATTCATTTTGTTGATTTGTGTTAACCTACAAATGTCCTTTAATTAATATTTTCTAAATAAAAATATATTTTTAAACTTTGTTTTTTTTTCTTTTTTACTGAAGCTAGGCGACCCACAGGTTGAAAAACACTGCTTTAGACTAAATAGTGAATGAGAAATATAAGAATGGATAATTTATATTTTTTTAAATCCTCAAGGCTGAATATTAGAGAAATCGAATAATATTGTGAATAATATGTTTATAAATTTATAGAAAGTTTTTCTTAAAAGTAATATAGATATTTTGGTAGAAATCAATGATTTTCCAAATGGAATTGAAAAATATTTGATAAATAGATTTCTACAAATAAAAACATTACTAAAAAACATACTTATACAAGATGATATCTTCAAAATTAAATTAACTTTATGTGTAACATGACGAACAAGCGACTCATTCAAAAAAAAAGGCATGATATATTAAGGTAAACGCTCCACTAGTGGTCCTGTACCTGTAGTGGGCCAGATGCAAGAAAAGTGCAAAAATTAGCTTATCCAACTTGGAAAAATAGCGCTAAATATAGCCCATAGCATGAGCTATATATTGCGCAATTTTTTCAAAGTTGGATAAGCTAATTTGCACTTTCTGATCTATTGCAGTACAGGACTACTACTGGAGCGTTCTAAATATGACTGATAAAATATTGCATGAAACATGGGTATTATAGAGAACATAATAACTAGCTAACTGCCTATTTTTTAATGATATACAGAATGAAGCAGTGACCTGCCATTTTTATAAATAGCAAATTACAATAGAAACATCATAAGAAGTTGATGGAAAGAAGAAACAATTTTTTAGTTATTAAATCGTTTAATCGATTTTTCTATTTAATTAAAAAAAAATAACGTGGTACGAGGTCTGAATCATTTCATTAAGGATTTTTTTTTTTGTTGTTTACAATTTTTAAATTGAAATTTCATTGGAAAAGGGTGAAATTGATATTTTAATAAACGTTTGAAGATTGTTTTTTATAAAAGATTTCTATTATTTATATTAGTTGGGCAATTTTTGAAATTCAATAAAATCACCTAAACCATCAAATAAAGGTTAAATAATCATAGAGTAATAAAGAGTGGAATGCTCCATAAGGACCCAATGTATTTTAGCGTATACGAGTTACAGCTTCTGGCGAGACAAGGGCAAAACCATTGGGGCAATAAAATGGCGGAAACCGCTCGCTTAGGGGCAAATTTTGGTGACATTATCAAGAGTAAAAAATACGCTTATTATATTATATATATATCATTAAGGGTATGTATCTTTTATGTATAACAAAGGCTTTGAATGTTCAATGATCTTTGGATAGCTCTTAAGAACTAAGAGTTTGCTAAGCTCAGTCGCTAGAGACCGCTTTTTCTATATACGGTAGCCTTCCACTCTATATTACTCTATGTAAATAATATGACCAAAATGAAGTGTTAGAACTACTGATTTAAAAACAGTGTTAGCACTGTATTTTGGCACTGAATATTAGCCTTATTCTCAGCCTTACAGGTGTTAAAATACAGCGCTCTCACCATATTAAAAAAAATTTTAGTGAATTTTAAACTTTTTAATAAATATGAAATAGATTTTTAAAAAGCTTTTTAATCGTATAAAATAGAAACACATTAATTTTATAGTAGATAGTATAAATTTAGCCTTGGCATCATGCCTCTTAAATAAAATTAATGACAGGGATGTATATTTAATTAGAAAAAGAAATTCTATGAATGAGAGATGGAATATTTAAACAAACCTTCTTGGCTCTTAGAGAAGCGTCCGCTGTTTCCGCTGTACCGTACAATCCTGGCTGTGCTTTCCGTAGACCTTGATAACCATGTTCTAATTCAGTATAAGACATGATTTAAAATTCGAAGGCATTACGTGTAATCTAGAAAATAAAGACAGAATATTATGCATGGAAATTTTAAATAATTTGAATGAGAAGAATTATAACAAAACATATATTTAATCAAGGGAAAAACTAATAGAAATTGGAGTAAAAAGTGAATACATATACATAATTTATTTGTGTTTTCCAACACTTATCGATTTATGAATTAAGGTCAATTCTGACATATTTTAGATAAGGAAGCTTTTCACCAATATCTATCTTTTTTCAAATAGGAGAATAAATTGAATCGAAGGAGACAATAAAGAGAGTGTGTCTTCTGCTGGAATTATAAATTTTATTTATTTATAACGAGACTATAGTTTCGAGGGCTTTGCCCTCTTCATCAGTCTATTACAATGTATTCACAGGAATTAATTTATGAATTCATAAATTAATTCCTGTGAACTACATTGTAATAGACTGATAGAAGGGAGCAAAGCCCTCAAACTATAGTCTCGTTATAAATAAATAAAATTTATAATTCCAGCAGAAGACACACTCTTTATTGTCTCCTTCAATATATAAAAATTCTGCTACTCTCGGCAAAAACTTTCAATTTAAATTGAATCGGTACGCTCTGAGTGGTGAATTGGCTATTTTTGTCAGCTAACACTTTTTGGCTAGAAAGCTGAAACTTGGCATAAAAGTGCACCTTATTATTATAAACTTTTAAGTCTATTTCCTGCCCTTTAGCTACAACCGTTTGAGATTCCCCATTTCACGATTCGATATTAGGGTGCTCCTTATTTTGGATATTTTCGAATAATTACGCTCATTTGGTTTTTGGCATTGAACAATCAATTTTTTATTCCGGCCAAAGTAATGGTTCAAAAGATTTGAAACTCTGTAGAGTTTATCCTTATAATATGTAGTAGCTATCCCTCACAATTTGTACGGATTTTGGTACTTATGTATTAACGCCACCGCAGTGTAGCTGCTACAGATTTGGCGGCTTTTAAATGTCGCCAATCTACACCTAAAATTTTTGAGATAAATCATAAAATAGAATAAATCAGTTCCCCTCTGTCAAAAAACAACTTGAATAGGTTCGGTTTATGATCTCGGTTCGATTAGATAAAAAATGCGGGTACATTAACGCCACCGCAAGGTTTGTTTGGGAACGCATTTTTTATCTAATCGAACCGAGATCATAAACCGAACCTATTCAAGTTGTTTGCAAGGTTTGTTTGGGAACGCATTTTTTATCTAATCGAACCGAGATCATAAACCGAACCTATTCAAGTTGTTTGCAAGGTTTGTTTGGGAACGCATTTTTTATCTAATCGAACCGAGATCATAAACAGAACCTATTCAAGTTGTTTAGAGGTTTGTTTGGGAACGCATTTTTTATCTAATCGAACCGAGATCATAAACCGAACCTATTCAAGTTGTTTAGAGGTTTGTTTGGGTACGCATTTTTTATCTAATCGAACCGAGATCATAAACCGAACCTATTCAAGTTGTTTGCAAGGTTTGTTTGGGAACGCATTTTTTATCTAATCGAACCGAGATCATAAACCGAACCTATTCAAGTTGTTTGCAAGGTTTGTTTGGGAACGCATTTTTTATCTAATCGAACCGAGATCATAAACCGAACCTATTCAAGTTGTTTGCAAGGTTTGTTTGGGGACGCATTTTTTATCTAATCAAACCGAGATCATAAACCGAACCTATTCAAGTTGTTTTTTGACAGAGGGGAACTGATTTATCTCAAAAATTTTAGGTGTAGATTGGCGAAATTTAAAAACCGCCAAATCTTTAGCTGCGGTGGCGTTAATACGTAAGTACCCAGATTTTTAACTATTATAATTTTGGAGTCTATAACTTACTAATACTAAGATATAGCAGTATTTTATCTAGATGTAGCTCCAAAATTGTAATAGCTAAAGATCTGTAAAATTTTGAAGGATATCTACTATTATAAGGGTAAAGTCTAGAGTTTCAAATTTTTGAACCATTACTTTGGCTGGAATAAAAAATTGATCGTTCAATGCCAAAAACCCCATGTTATTTAGATGGGAAACTTAATCGCTGTGTAGCACTAGGTTAAAATTGAGATAGAGATTTGAAACTTGGGGATATTTTTTTTTACTTATTTAGAACCGCGTAAATATTCGAAAATACCCAAAATAAGGAGCACCCTATTGGATATTTTTTTCTGATTCACTGCATTTTTCAATTGCAAGTTCTGAAACTTGAAAGCTTACAATCTAATATATTGTTCATTTTGAAAAATGATTAAAAAAATGGACCAGATTGAACTTTTTACTATCTTCTCTACTCAGAATAGATTCTGAGTACCAGAATCCAGAGAGACAAAGAGAGGGTAGGTGGCTGGGTGTTCGAAGTATTGAATTCACTGAAAATGTTTCATTTGTTTTTTTCTTAATCATGTTAGAAACTTAAGGAAAAAATAATTTTCAAAATTTATATTTGTCCTCGGTTTGGATTCCGATATTCAACGATAACTCAAGAAAGAAAGATCGTAGAAAGTTAGCTCGTGTGCCAAAATGTTGGTATTTCCAAAATGAAGAATTGAATAAATTTTGAGGTCACTACCTTCAAAGGCCCCCAGTTAAAAACTGCAGAAAATGGAATCGTTAAATGGCAGGTATTAATAAACTGCTTGCTTCTTTGTGCCAAGTTCCAGCTTTCTAACTAAGAGCATTAGCTCACGAAAACAATGTGGAATTAATAAAATTTACTGAAAAGGAACAGTCTTGAAATAGTTATTACTTTTGTCTCCAATTTTTAGTAGTAGCTGAAAAAAATAAAAAATGTTATAAGTCGAAACGTGTTAGAAATTGTTGAAATAATATTGTGATATTAGAATAAAATAAAAAAAAGTAAGAATCCGCTTCTGTGTGCCTTATTTATTTTTTCCTTGTGAATAAAGTTCTAATTATATATCTTGATATAATAAAAAGAGAAGGTTTTGTAATCAACGCACAGCCTAAACCGCTTGACCTAGAAAGATGAAATTTGGAGTGTATATTCTTTCAACGATTTATTGGTATGCTAAGAAGGGATTTTTGAAATTCGAACCCTAAAGGGGGAAAGGGCCCCAAAATGTGTTTTCAGAGTTTTTCAAGATCTCTTAAACCAGAAAAGATATCGATATGGGTTTAGTTTAGAAAGGTGAAGCATTGAAATACAAAAAAACATATTTGAGTATTTTGCTCTATTTGTCCCTGAAAGGGAGATATAGTCATTTTGGGATAAATTTTTGAAATTTTTAAAGTGCTCTATCTCCTCGAGTTTTTTAAGTTTTAGCATTCAAATTTGGTACATAGGTTTATTAATGCTATAATTCGGGAAGATTTTTTTATTTTTTTTGAAATTTGACCCCTGAACTGAAAAATGGGGGATTTTTGATTTTGTGGTCTAAAACACAAAAGGCTTCGTATCTTTCTTGCCCTTGGACCAAACTCAACCAAATTTTGTATACATAATCTGTGGGCCACTAGAAGGCTAGAAATGCAAAAACTAACCACCCAAAATGAGGGGGAGGGTCAAAATATGAAAATTCTTGGCAAAAACTAACCACCCAAAATGGGGAAAAGGGGCAAAATTTGAAAAATTCTTGCCCTTAAACCAAACTCAACCAAATTTTGTATACATAATCTGTGGGCCACTAGAAGGCTCGAGAGATGCAAAATCACAACCACTCAAAATGGGGTAGAGTCCAAAATGTGCAAATTCTTGGCCTCGGACCAAACTCATCCAAATTCTGTATACATAATCTGTGAGCCCAACTAGAAGCTGCTCAGAAATGCAAAACCTAATCCACCCAAAATGGGGAGGGTCAAAATGTGAAAATTCTTGGCAAAAACTAAGCACCCAAAATGAAAATTCTTGCACTTGGACTAAACTCAACCAAATTTTGTATAATAATCTGTGGGCCACTAGAAGGCTAGAATTGAAAAAAACTAACCACCCAAAATGAGGGGGAGAGTCAAAATATGAAAATTCTTGGCAAAAACTAACCACCCAAAATAAGGTGGGGGGGGGGTCAAAATTTGAAAATTCTTGCCCTTGGACCAAATTCAACCAAATTTTGTATACATAATCTGTGGGCCACTAGAAGGGTCGAAATGGAAAAACTAAGCACCCAAAATGGGGGATGGTCAAAATGTGAAAATTCTTGCCCTTGGACCAAACTCAACCAAATTTTGTATACATAATCTGTGGGCCACTAGAAGGGTAGAAATGCAAAAACTAACCACCCAAAATGGGGGGGGATCAAAATTTGAAAATTCTAGCCCTTGGATTTATAGAAAAGAGAAATAAATAAATTGTATATCTAAAAAGTTTGAATAAAACAATATTTTTCCACTTAAAACATTTCAAAAAAATCAGAGCTTGAAAGACGGGGGCGGGCTGGAGCCCCTGCCCCCCACGCGGATCCCCTTATCGATTATATTTTGAAATTCTATACTTGTTTAATACTTTTTTTACCTATTTTATTTTTATTTTATTAAATAAATTAAATTAATTAAATAAATTTTATCTATTTTATATCAAATCCAATTTATTTTTAATGTGCTCGGGAGCAAAAATGTAACTTGTGTTGTTATTTTCAACAAAGAAAAAATTAATAAATCCGGCAGCAGCGGATTCTTACTTTTAAGCGAAAATAAAAATCGAAATCAAATCGATCCAGTCGCAGAAGGTTAAAAAAGTGACAATAACTGAGCAAGTTTTTCTCAAAACTGGGTCAGTTTATCCAAAGGGTGCGATTTATTAACCCTTGAATTTTTGAATAACATAGTGCTAGAAATATTGTTTTCTTATTAAAAAATACTAATTTTCAAAATAAATTAAGTATGATCTAAGCCAGAAAAACCGACCAATTTAAGATAAAAATATAGAATTCAATAAAAACAATACAACAATTTTGAATAAAATATATTGATTATTAAAATAGATTTATTACCTGTGTATAAAAATAATGTAACAAAACAGACTAAACTAATTAAGAGTGTATCGTTTAATGTTTTAGAATTGTATATAGCGATACATGGTTTAATAGAAATAAATTAATAATTTTAGTCACTAAATATAAACGTTTATGGTTCAATAAATGTCAAATTTTTGCTATTCTGCTAGCAAAGGGGAAATTGTAGAGTGAGCTGTGGTCAAAATTTCACTTGGCGGTCTTATTGAATGGTATCGAATGGGCTCTCAAACTCTTAGTTTGTGTTATCATTTAAATAAACTGTTTAAGATATTTACTCGTTATACATTATAATTATTTACTTTCAATTAAAAAATTTTTTTATTGCCATAACACCATATTGTCATTTTCTTTATCTTTGTTCGGGGTTCCCCTCCCCACCCCCTGCGGGCACAATCAGTGCTGGATTTCCGCCTAGGCCCACAAGGCCCGGGCCTAGGGGCCCAGCCTGGGGGCCCCGGTTGCGGAGTCTTTTTTTCAACCTAAAAAGATCACAAGGGATCTACAACAGGCATTACAAATATCATACAAGTATGCAATCACAATCTCTGGCTAAACAAATATCGCTTAACATTCTCATTAAAATTATACTAAGAGTTTTTACGTTGGATTGCTGCTCCATTTACATAAGCACATTTATCCAAACGTATGAATTGCGTTATCAGAATGCGTAACTGTTTATAGTAACATAGACTGTATTATTCTGATGTTTATTAAACTCATTAAAGTCGATTAAAAATCTCTTTTTTCCTCTCTTCTTTTGTCTATATCCTATATATATAATATTAGTCATTTTTTAGTTTTATTCTTTTCTCTATATTCAGTATATTTATTGTTTTTGTTCCATATAATTGTTGTTTCCCTTATTAATTTTTTTCTCTAACTTGATCTGTTTGTATCATATTGTTTATTTTCTTTGTAATTAAATTGGCCTAATATTGTACATTAAATAGGCTAGATGCCCCTACAAATACAATGTTCTTGAATAAAAAAAAAAAAAAATTGTCTATACTAGTGCATTTAATTTGCTAAATTTCCAAAATAGCTTTGAGATGGTGGGGGGGGGGGGGGGGCAAATGTCAAGTGCCTAGGGGCCCTGGGTCTCTTAAATCCGCCCCTAGGCACAATAAATAAGTAAATAGTTGTTTCCCGACAATAATAACAAAAAGTTTATGCTAGAGTATATAGAACAGTCAATAAGGATTCATAATTCATAAGCCCAAAACTTTTTGCTGTTTATGTACCACTACTAGCCAATCCCGTGCTCGTTTGACAAATCTGGCAACATTGTCCAGAGCTTGTATATATTTTATGATAGAAATTTCAGATAAAGTACATTATAAAGAGGAGATTTATAAAACAAAAAGTTCTTTAATAAGTGATTGAAAGCTGTTGCAACAATGGCTGAAGCGAAAAAACGTCAAAAAAAATACTAAAGTTAACACAATTTTTAGGTTAAATACATGCGCTGTGGCCAGCTTGTTTTGTTTTTTTTTTTGGCTTTTCGGCCTTTCTAGCCATAAGACAATTTTTACGACACTATTTACTTAATTTAAATTTGTTCCTACCCCGGGGGTCAGATTTTAGCCGGATGCCTCAAGTCGGATTCGAACCCGGGCCACTTGGTTATAGTCCAAGAGCTGGTAATAGCATCATGCTATTTTTTTTCATGTTGTAAAAATACACTTTGGGTGGTCTGGTTCCACGTCCCACCACTCAAATGGTCTGGGGTGAATATATTATGTTTATAATTGACTATAAATTATAATTTTTTATTGTTAGGATAAATAAACTGAATTTGCTCCTTTCCAGTAATTTATTTTGATTTTCAAATGGTTATTCCAAATATTTCGAGAGCTTTCTCAGCATCTCTTCCTCAGATGCCGAAAGCTCATCGAAAATATTTAGATCTCCATTTGAAAAATCAAAATAAGCTACTGGAAAAAGCAAATTCGAGTTTATTTATCCTAACAATAAAAAATTAATATATCCAGTACACACCAAGCCAGCAAAATTCTTATAAATATAAATTATGTGGAGAAGAAAATTATTTTCGATCTTTGGGGTCTGCGATCGATTGGGAGGCGCTGGAATATTTAATTGTTTAATTAATGAATCAAGGCTTAGGCTGCGAAAAATGAACGAGGAGAGGATTAAAGAAATTCCATAATTCATATAGACAAAAGGTATTAGTTTGGGTTCAGAGATCAGTAGCTTAGTGGATATAGGAGTTAAAACTCTTATGACAAAGCATTGCAGTACACATGCAAAGATCCCGGGTTCGAGCCCCGGCTGATCCTTTTGTCTGTAATAAAAATAAACTTTTCTTCGTTCCCTAAATTTAAGTTTGTTATAAATTATAATTTTTATAATTTCATTGTGGATCAAAAATATTTTTTAACGCATATGTATCTTTTACCGCACTCACACCATGCGCAGTAGCTGGTCCACCTGCTTGAGACCAGCCAGACTGGCCATTCCTTGTACAACTATCATAGACGGTAACTATTACGCATTATTTCTAGTTGGGTCAAATCCGTACTCAAAAATGTGTCACCAGCTCTTGGACTATTAGGAGGATGACACGCTACCCGCCTAGCCTTTCTGAGCCCCCCCCCTTGCCAGCTTGATTTTAGTGTAAATTTTTATTATACATTTTTCATTATTTATTCATTATTATCTCAGAAACTGTGTTGTAACTATGAATTAAAATTTTTGTTAAAAAAATGTATTAGTTATTAATAAAATGAATTTATCTTTAAGGACCAATCATAGATTTTAGAGAAATTATTTTTATATTGCATATTAGAGAGGTTCGTCCCCTTATAGGAATCGAACCCAAGAGCTAAGCTTGCCGGGCCGTTACCCAAACCTTTAAAACAAATCTCTCTCTGACATCTAAAACATATATAAAAATTATGGCTAAAAGATTTTTCACTCCCTTCAACTCAAAGGGAAAAGCAAAAAATTAGGCTAAACTGAAAAAAGTTTTCAAAAAAAGACACTCAAAGAGATACTTGAATCTTTGCTTTTACTATATTAGTTATTGTTTAATGTTTGTTTTTTTTTGGCTTTTCGGCCTTTCCAGCCATAAGCCTAATTACGATACTAATTATATTATTTTTAAATTTGTCTCTACTTATTAGCTCAAGAAACTGTGTTGTAACTATGAATTAAAATTTTCTTAAAAAATGTATTAGTTATTGTTTAATGTTGGTTTAGTTTTTTATAACAATGGTAAGAAAAAGTTTCTTAATTATAATTAAATATGTATTTAAACTTTCCGGTATTCCGTATAGTGCAATGTAGGGAGACTCTGAAAAACTCTATTTTTGGAATTTAATATCTCCGGAACTATATTGTTAATAAATTTCGTTTAGTCACCAATCGATGCAGAAGTACTATATTTAAATAATAATCTGTCTAAATTTCAAAAAATCCTAAGAAAACCCATATGGTGAAACAACTACCTTAATTGGAGAGAAAACATTTCACTTTTTCAAGACTCGGTACACTAATTGGAGTAGTTAGGGAATATTCCTAGGTGGGGGGGGGGGGGGAACCTGATCAGCTGATTATCCACCACAAGATTTCAATTTCGGTAATTGGATTAGTATAGAGAATAATTAACATTTTAGTAGAGTTGACAAATTTTGGAATTTGGAAGTAACTAATGAGAAATACATAAGTAATGCCTCGTAATAATGGAGTTTCGATTTTTCTAAGGGGAGACAATAAGTTTTGTGGAGGGCACTGCCTCCTCTCCTCTAACTACGCCCATGGGTATAAACTTCATAAATTTTGTGAATGTTTGAAAATGAGAGGATTTGAAATATTTCAAAAGGTCTCGTAGCTAGAAAATACAGGGTGGGGCATAAAGTTCTACAACATTTTGAAGAGGTACAAAAAATGAGAAAATTTAACTAGAAATAAACTAAATATATTTTTGAAAAGAACATAAAATATTTTTTTTAATGTGTTTTAAACATTATGAGAGAAAAAAGGGAGATGGTCAAAAATGAAAATTCTGGCCCTTATTTTAACTAAACTCAACCATATTTTGTATACATATTCTGTGGGCCTCCAAAAGGCTAGAAATGCAAAAACTAACCACGCAAAATGGGGGGAGGGTCAAAAATGAAAATTATAGCTATTTTGACCAAATTTAACAAAATTTTGTATAAATGTTCTATAGACCCTCAGAATTCTGGGGGCCCATAAAACATTAAGGCTAGAAATGCATAAAAATAACCAAATTTTAAATACGCATAGTTTGATCGAAAGGGCTAGAATTTTCGTTTTACTTTTAATATGAGGCTGAAAAATATTTTAATAAAAAAAAAGAAAGAAAGAGCATTCATGGCGTTTCGGTCTACAATAAAGCCGCGTTTAGTAAACATCTAAAAATTTATATTTTAAATTCGTTCCGCCCCCCCCCCCCCAAGATCTGCAGAGCGAAGACAGCGGCGGGGAAGTCAGTGTCCCCGGCTCCCCTCTCTTTTCTAAGAAGCCATCCATGGAGGGAAAGCATCTCCACCGCTGGCTGTATTCGCGCGAAAAAAGCGCAAGTGAGAGCGAAGACGGCGACAATGACTTCCCCGCCAGTCTCTATTGTAGTTTATCAAAACTTCAACCTCATTGCGGCACGGATTACCATTTATCCAATTAAGATGGAACTTTGTTTGAATTGTAGCAAATTTAATTTAGTTTAAAAATGTATAGAATGGTCTTTGTCAAAAACGTGTTCCTTCATGGTCAAAATTAGAAAATAACGATAAAAGTGCAAATTTTTGGGTGATCCGGGGGAGCTTCCCAGGTCGAAAATTTGGATTTTGCTCATGATCCCGAACTGTTGGTCGGAGAAAAAAATCTAAATGATAAAATTTGTAGGAAATTTTATGAACTTTCATTTTGAATAGAAGGTTATTTACGAAAACTTGAAAGTTTTCAAGTTATAAGCAAAAAACTGCCAAAAAATGGAAACTTTCACCTTTTTTTGCATTTTCTACAATGTTGAGTCACGAAATTTGGCTGGGAGATCTCAGATTTGAATTCAGCGCCCCAAAAAACATATGTATATGCAAAAAATCAGTACTACCCTATAACTTTCCCCATTTTGAGCACAATTTGACTAGACTATCCGTACAGACGTCTGTCAATTGTTAAATCCCGAAAAAAGTGTCTGGCTTTTTGCAATTATTATTAAAAACATATAATTAAGACGCTATTAAATTGTCAGCGTGAATCAATCACTTTTTTCAAATAAAAAAAATGCAACTTTAGGGTTGTCTGGCTCCGAGTTCCCCCCCCCTAAAAGTGTTTGACTTAGTTAATTTTTAATTTAAAATCAACTTAACTGTCGAATAGTATTTGTTGAATTTTGAATCAAGCACATTTTTTTACAACTTTCTACTATTCGCAGTAGCAGCAGTACCCAGGTAGATCAGGCAAACAGCCGATTCCCTACTCATCTATGCTATTAATACCTCTAGGTGAAATATTTACTTGAATCAAACACACTTCATGAAAAATGGGTCATGGGCTCTTGGACTATATAATACTATATATATTTGTCTAGATTAATTTGCCGCAACAATGACGTAATGCTGCCGAGAGAGAGCGCCATCGGTATATTTGCGGCAAATTTGAAATATAACCGTAATTTGGACTCAAATTTCGAAATGAAAAGACTCCAATTGATTTTAAATTAAGAAACATTAAATATATTGATAATTATTACGCCCCCTTCACCACTGAAAAATTAAATATTCAATTCGCTTTTCTTTGCGCACAGAAAAAGAAATCAATCACATCTTATTTGATTTATATATTATTTGTTTATTTTTTAATAATTTGCCACTTTTTTATAATTTTTTAAAAATCTAAATTTTGTTATTCTTATTTTTTGATTTTTACAAAATTAAACGACTTAAGACACGCATGCCCATATGAGTTTCTCATTGCAATACTGGAGCAGCCTGTCATACAAACAACACCTGATCTCTGTTAAATATTTGGAGCCTTATATCGATTATCGATCCCAAATTTTAAAAAAATGATATAATATAATTCTCCTCCTCACACGATACCATCACTTATTTAAATAAATCTATTTCTACACAAAAAATATCACAATGCTGTAGATTATAGAAAAAAAATACTTCCAGATTCATATCTAGAGCCTCATTTCTGTAGCTGTATCAGGACGAAAACGAGGCGAAACTTTTAAGAGACTATGTATTTTTCGGGAGTTTACAGGTATACATTTGGAGAGTGGTTTTTTAAGAGGAATAAAATTTTTGGACCGAAACGCCGCCCGCCAGGGCACCAGCCCGGAGGGCCGAGCTTCGAGGGCGTGCCGAAGGCACGCACGAAAAGCTCGTGAATCTAATAAAGCCTTAATCTAAAAAAAGTTTTGATATTTTTATTACAAATATTATTCATGAAAATAAAAATGTTAGGTATTGTAATTTAAAATGCACGTTTTTTGTACCCAATTTCCCGAAAATCTAGTAAATTTTTAAAATATGGCAACACCGTCATCGGTAGCGGTATGTTATATTTGGAAGCTATAAATAAATGTAGCATGATGTTGATATTTTGAAGAAAAATTAAATATCTCATATTTTAGTGAAATAAATATAAGTGCTCTAGGGTTCCTCGCTCTACAAAAGGTTTAGAAAATTTCCAAAAGAAAGTAAGAAAATCAATGAAACTTAATAAAATAATATTTTATTATTCGTGTCCATGATTAATAATTAAAGGAATCGTAGGGAGTTGGACATGACTTTAAATTAAATACAAAGTTTTTTATTCAAATAGGCCAAACGATTTCGTTGCTGTGGTAGCAGCTTCTTCAGTGGCTCATTTATTAAACTTATTTGTCTGGAGTTTTGACTAAGAGAAAAAACATTTTCAAACAGTATCCTTACAAATCACTCAATTTTATCTTCTTCTTTCTTCTTCCGGATTTCTACTTCTGGCGACGCTTCTCCGTTCCCAATTTCCAAGTTTCACGATCCCAGCCATCATCCACAATCTCGAGATTTCTGGAACTCATAGCCTCGTTCACCTCGTCCATCAAAGAGCGCCTGGATCGACCTCTTTTTCGTCTTTCAGGGGGGATCTATTCTAGAGCCTTTTTTGGGATTCGTTCTTCATCCATCCTTTTTACGTGTCCAAACCAAACTAATTGTTTTTTACTTTATCCAATGCAAAGCATGGGTAAAGTATTGTAATCGCTCTCGGGGCAAGCGTGGCTTCAAAGGGTCCTCAGGTAAAGACTACGGAACCCATGGACTTAATTAAAGTCACAAATTGTAGTATTCAATTAGGTTGAATTTTAGCACGTGACGGTTTTGCCAAAAATTACAAGGGGTCTCGTCGAGAGGCTAAAAAGTGCGATTTTTTCATTTAGTGCGTGCGGATGGATGTATGTATGTATGTATGTATGGATGGATGGATGTATGTATGTTATCGTTTTTTTGGCCCACGATTTTTTCCACACCGTTACACCGATTGAAATGAAATTGAAAACCTACCATTAGTTTAACAAAATGAAGCGCTGATTAGTTTTTGGTACATATCGGCCCACAAACATTAGTACTTTATTTCAGTACTTTTTTAGTTTTTTCTAAATATCTTGAAAATGACTTAACCAATTTTGATGAAATTTAATATCCAAATTAAGTACCTTGGGGACCACAAAAAAGGTTAAATAAAGTTTTTAGTAAAATTATATTTTAAAGTACTTTACTCTAGAGTAAGATGGTACTTTTTTAATTTTTTTAATTCTTTAAAATTTATTCATTTGAAAGTTTTAATATAGCTCATTTAGCCTTGCTTAAGTAAGAATGGATAGGCTTCTCTCTGTGAAATGCTAAAAATTTGGGAGGAATTTTTATAAGTAACCATAGCAACTGCGTTGTTTTCTTATCCGTTACCTTTGCTGAAGACAGAGAAATCGATTTTAAACCAAAAATAGCGATTGATTCTCATCTAGTACTTGAGGAATAATCATTCTATATTGGATTTTTGACGTTTCGGTTTTTATTAGTAACCATTGCTGAAGACATAGAGAAATCGACTTTAAACCAAAAATAGCGATTGATTCTCATCTAGTACTTGAGGAATAATCATTCTATATTGGATTTTTGACATTTCGGTTTTTATTGGTAACCATTGCTGAAGACATGGAGGAATCGACTTAAAATCAAAAATAGCCATCGATTCTCATCTAATACTTGAGGAATAACCATTCTATATTGGATTTTTGGCGTTTCGGTTTTTATTGGTAACCATTGTTGAAGACATAGAGAAATCGACTTTAAACCAAAAATAGCGATTGATTCTCATCTAATACTTGAGGAATAACCATTCTATATTGGATTTTTGACATTTCGGTTTTTATTGGTAACCATTGCTGAAGACATGGAGGAATCGACTTAAAATAAAAAATAGACATCGATTCTCATCTAATACTTGAGGAATAACAATTCTACATCAGGTTTTTGACGTTTCGATTATTATTGGTAACCATTGCTGAAGACATGGAGGAATCGACATAAAATCAAAAATAACGATCGATTCTTATCTAATACTAGAGGAATAACCTTATTGCATTCCATTTTTGATGTTTTGACCATTAATGGCAACCTCTATTGAAAACGTGGAAGAATCGACTTAAAATCAAAAAGACTAAATTCTTTTTTGGTAAACAACTCAAGTTTGAGTTGTTTGCCATAAAAGAATTTAGTCTTTTTGATTTTAAGTCGATTCTTCCACGTTTTCAATAGAAGGTTGCCATTAATGGTCAAAACATCAAAAATGAATGCAATAAGGTTATTCCTCTAGTATTAGATGAGAATCGATCGTTTATTTTGATTTTAAGTCGATTCCTCCATGTCTTCAGCAATGGTTACCAATAATAATCGAAACGTCAAAAACCTAATGTAGAATTGTTATTCCTCAAGTATTAGATGAGAATCGATGGCTATTTTTGATTTTAAGTCGATTCCTCTATGTCTTCAGCAATGGTTACAATAATAACCGAAATGTCAAAAATCCAATGTGGAATGGTTATTCCTCGACTCTTAAATGAGAATTATTTTTGAATTAATGTCAATATGAACTACAAATTGCAAGTGATATCTGATTAATAATAAAGGAACAAACATATTAATATTTCAAATGAATTTGGATAAAGTTTAGCAACGATCCGTTGCAGTTTATTTTGGATTTCTATTTTTATTTTTTTTATTTTAAATCAATAGACGGACAAAAGTGTCCTTGTCCTCGTCAATAAGATCCCCTTCCATGCTCAATCGTCTTCTTATCTCTTCGTTTCGAACTCTATCGGTTCTCGTCAACCCACAACTTCTTCTTAGGAAATCCATTTCAGTAGCTAAAATTCGGCATCGGTTTCTAACTCCGATATCCCCATACCTCAGCCCCATAGTAGGTATAGTAAAACTACGAACGAGGCTGGTATAGATTTTCATTTTTGTGGATCTCCTAATCGTTTTGTCCCATAAAATTGAGTGCAATGCCCTTGTTATCTTTCTAACCTTTATAATCTTTTCGTTTACTTCCATCTTTATTAAATATTACACCCAAATATTTATATTTTTGAACCCCCGATGACTTCTTCCCTTCCTACAATATATTAGGTCCGATATAATATTATTTCCGACACCGACAGACAAATATTCAGATTTTTTATAATTTATTTTTAGTCCCCCCTGGTTAAAACCCTCATTTAGTTTCCTCACCATGTAGTCAAGATCCTTTTTATTATTTGCAATAAGCAGCTGGTCGTCGGCAAAAAATAGCGTAGAAATCATACTTTCGCCGATTTGTATTCCCATACTGTTGCACTTTCTTGACCACCCGTGAAGAATCCTATCCAAATAGATCTTGAAGAGAGCCGGCGATAGGCTACATCCCTGTCTGAGACCTTTTGAAATTTCAAACCGATCAGACATATTGTTATTTATTTTTATATAGATTTACAATAGCCTTGATTAATGTATGAGGGTTTATTTTTAGTTCTTCCATTTTTCCCAGAGATAGTTGATAGGAACGCTATGATAGACTTTCTCGTGGTCTATAAAATCAATATGTATTTCCTGATTTCTTTGAAGTCTTTTTTCCAATATAATTTTTAGGGTGTACTTATATATTATCTATTGTGGACCTTCCCGCTCTGGAAACCAGCCTGTTCTTCTGGTTGTTTATCCTTAATTTCATTTTCTAATATATAATATGGCTTTTTTATATAACTTGGAAACAAATCTTATTAAATTTTATGTTTTTATTTCAGATCCTCAATTTTATCAATAATCTATATATATAAAAATTAAGGTTTTGTCTGTACATTTTGCTCCAAATCACGCCAAATTTTGGTTGCACACGTTTCAAGCAAAGTTATGAACGAAAACACCCTCAACAAAATTCCTGTCTGTATGTCTGTCTGTTTCAGTGGTTTCCGAAAAGTTGCTCACGATTCACGTAAAAACGGCTGAAGGGATTATTATGAAATTTCATATTTACATCAGATGTCTTCTAACTTACATTTTTAGCTATATAACGTTTTGATATTTTGACCCCAGAAGGCGGTTTGGGGGAGCGCACGAATGAAAATTATCAAATAACTCCTAAACTGTTAACCCTACGGCAAATTTTATGATAAACAAAGTTGTAGGGGATGTGATTTCTGACAACTTTTGTTTAAAAAAATTTCCTTAAAAAACCACCCAAAAAGGGGGGAGGGTGAAAAAATGTAAATTCTTGCCCTTGGAGCAAACTCAACCAAATTTTGTATACATAATCTCTGGGCCTGTAGAGAGCTAGAAATGCAAAAATTAACCACCCAAAATAGGGGGGGGGATCAAAAAATGAAAATTCTTTCTCTTGGGCCAAACTCAACCCAATTTTGTATACATAATCTGTGGGTCACTAGAAGGCTAGAAATGCAAAAACTGGGTGCGGAGGGTGAGTGCGGGGGTACAATGGGAGTGAGGCGAAGTAGGGTGGGGGTGCAGTGGGTGGTGCGAGGTGGAGTCCAGGGGGCATAGCAGGGATGGGGTCCAGGGGGCTAGGCGGGGGTGTGGTGCGCAGGGTTGGAGGGCACGGGGTGGGGTCCGGGGTGCGGGGGGTTGGGAACGGGTGCATGGTGAGGGTTGCTGGAGGGGTTTTGGGGTGGGGGGCGGGGGAGGTTGGTGGGCGGAATGGAGTGTTGGGGGGGGGGGGGGTTTAAGGGCTGGGGGTCAGGGGGCGTGCCCCTGGCTAGCAGGAGAGCCTTGCAGCTAGTATAAAATAAATATAAATAAATGAGCCACTGAAGAAGTTGCGAACCAGCAACGAAATGTTTGGCCTATTTGAATAAAAAACTTTGTATTTAATTTAAAGTCATGTCCAACTCCCTACGATTCCTTTAATTATTAATAAAATAAATTTATTTACAATTTCTATAAGCATTTAATTAGAAAAATAAAAAAATTCCTCTAATAAATTCAAAATTATCCCTCCTCCCCTCCCTCCAGCGGACTAAAATGTTTTTCTAACCTTAACTTACTCATGTCTGCTCATGTCTTAAGAAATTTTGTGATTTTAACAATTTCCCTAAATACTACCGTAAAGAGTTTTATATGATAACTTTTAAATAAAATACTCTGCATCTTAATTCCATTATGCACACAATATTGAGATCATGTCAAAGAAGAAAATGTATAAACACCAATTTCAATCATTTTAATATATTAGCTAGTTTGAATAAAACAATTGAATTCAAACCATTTCATAATTGTTTATATTTTAGCACCAAAAATTTAATTCCAGGTTAGTAATAAAACATGTATTTAAAATAAAAATTTATTGTTTATTATAATTTGTCTTTTTTTTTTTAAGATGACTTTGATAAGAGAAATTTCGACCAAATTATTAATGATAGAAAATCACAGGCTAAAAGGAGTATTATAGTCCAAGTAAATTCAGAAAAATCATCTCATGATCTATATCAATATTGCAGAAGTTTAGGCTATGTCACAGGAATGTTCTATTATGCACTATCAGCAAATGTAAGTATTTGAGGAATGATCCACAAAAAGGGACTACTAATTTCCAATAAAGAATATATATTAAAAGAGACAATACAAGAGTGTCTTCTACTGGAAAAATATTTTATTTATCTATCTATCTACTCTTATTAAACGAGCAAAAATTGTTTATTTGTTTGTATCTTAGTTCTATTTTGAAAACGACTCTACCGATTTTGATGAAATTCACGGGTTAGGGGGTTTTGGGGTTGACAATTCGATCTGTCGCGGTCTCATCTTCGACAAAATTGTTTTTGATGGTTTTTTTTGTAATCAAATTAATTATTCTCAGGTAGACTAATGCCAATCTTATCTTAGAGATTTAAAAAGGGTTTCTCTTTTACTTTTGTACCCAGGCAGACAATGGGTTGGTTTAAATCTTTGTTCTAAAAGGCCTTGAAGAACTTTGTGATTGTGGTGTTTTGTTGTCAAGCTAAACCCGAACAAAGCTCGGTCTTCCAGGTATATATTTATAAGTATTTGTATTATTATTATTTTTTTTTAAACGGCTCTAACGATTTTGATGAAACAAACTCTATTAACAAGTTTTGAGGATGAGAAAGCGATCTTGGTGCGGAGCGGGGGTGGATGTGGGGGATCCGGGGGCGGGGTCCAACAGGGTGGAGGTGGGGGGTACACTATACTATATAGATATATTTGTATTTTTTTTAATTTGAAAACGGTTCTCAAATAAAAATCGACCTTTTTATCAGAATTTTAAATTAAAAAATAATATTAAAATAAAGATTTTAACTGAAGGAAGAAGTTACTGAGCATCGCTCGGTGCCTCCAGGTACTCTACTCTTATTAAACGAGCAAAAATTGTTTATTTGTTTGTATCTTAGTTCTACTTTGAAAACGGCTCTACCGATTTTGATGAAATTCACGGGTTAGGGGGTTTTTGGGGTGACAATTCGATCTGTCACGGTCTCATCTTCGTCAAAATTGTTTTTGATGGATTTTTTCGTAATCAAATTAATTATTCTCTGATAGAAAATTGGCAATTTTGGGCTTTTTAAAAAAGTTACTCTTTTACTTTTGTACCCAGGCAGACAATGGGTTTGGTTAAACCTTTATTCTCAAAGGCCTTGAAGAAGTATTGTGATTGTGGTGTGTTGTTGTCAATCATTAACTAAACCGGAACAAAGCTCGGTCTTCCAGGTATATATATATAAGTATTTGTACTTTTTTTTTTTTTTTTTAATTTTAAAAAACGGCTCTTACGATTTTGATGAAACAAACTCTATTAACAAGTTTTGAGGACGAGAAAGCGATCTTGATGCGGAGCGGGGGTGGATGTGGTGGATGTGGGGGGCAGTGGTGGGGGATCCGGGGGTAGGGCGAGGTTTTCTGGGGTGGGGTCGACCAGGGTGGAGGTGGGGGGTACAGTGGTCGAATACTATATAGATATATTTGTATTTTTTTAATTTGAAAACGGCTCTCAAATAAAAATACGACCTTTTTATCAGAATTTTAAATTAAAAATAATATTAAAATAAAGATTTTAACTGAAGGAAGAAGTTACCGAGTTACTACGGATTTGACCCAACTAGAAATAATGCGTAATATTACCGTCTATGATAGTTGTACAAGGAATGGTCAGTCTGGCTGACTGTAGCAGGTGGACCAGGTACTGCGCATGGTGTGAGTGCGGTAAAAAATACATGTGTTAAAAAATATTTTTGACCCAAAATGAAATTATAAAAATTATAATTTATAGTCAATTATAAACATAATATATTCACCCCAGACCATTTGAGTGGTGGAACGTGGAACCAGATCACCCAAAGTGTATTTTGGGAATATATTATGTTTATAATTGACTATAAATTATAATTTTTATAATTTCATTGTGGGTCAAAATATTTTTTAACACATATGTATTTTTTACCGCACTCACACCATGCGCAGTACCTGGTCCACCTGCTTAGACCAGCCAGACTGGCCATTCCCTGTACAACTATCATAGACGGTACTATTACGCATTATTTCTAGTTGGGTCAAATCCGTAGTCAAAACTGTGTCACCAGCTCTTGGACTAACAGACAAGACGGAGTGTGTGGTCTTAAGAACTTATCTTTTTTACTCCGCCTTTTTGAGCAAACCAGCTTGCACAGGCAAGACGGAGTGTGTGGTCTTAAGAACTTATCTTTTTACTATGCCTTTTTGAGCAAACCAGCTTGCACAGGCAAGACTGAGTGTGTGGTCTTAAGAACTTATCTTTTTACTACGCCTTTTTGAGCAAACCAGCTTGCACAGGCAAGACGGAGTGTGTGGTCTTAAGAACTTATCTTTTTTACTATGCCTTTTTGAGCAAACCAGCTTGCACAGGCAAGACTGAGTGTGTGGTCTTAAGAACTTATCTTTTTACTACGCCTTTTTGAGCAAACCAGCTTGCACAGACAAGACTGAGTGTGTGGTCTTAAGAACTTATCTTTTTACTACGCCTTTTTGAGCAAACCAGCTTGCACAGGCAAGACGTAGCGTGTGATCTTAAGAACTTATCTTTTCACTACGCCTTTTTGATCAAACCAGCTTGCACAGGCAAGACGGTGTGGTGTGGTAGTTCTTTATCATGACCTTAACACTGCATTTTTTCAGAATCTGTCCATCCTGTTACATGGGAGTTACATGTATTAAAATATTTGGGTCTAATTGATTTTGGGCCTTACCTACATTACCTCATTGGATAACCATTTTTATTTTTCATTAAATAAATTAATTAATCTAATTATTTTTTTTCTTTTCAGCATTATTTTATCGTTGAATTTGCTAATATAACTGAAGTTAATAATATTTTACAAAATTCTTCTAATTATAATGAAGAAATTATACCAGTAAAGTCTCAATTTTTCTGGTTTCGAGCAAATAAAGGATATAGACAAAAAAAGATAGATAATTATAATACCTACTTACCTTTGATTCAAAATAAAACACCTATGAACTTTGATTTGAAAAAAATAAATAGTTTTTTTAAAAACAAAGACAGCGTAAGAATAAAAAAATATACTTACTTATTATAAATGAAATTATTAAATATGTACATTTAAATTCAGCTATAACGAAAACCAAAATAACAAATTATTTTCGAGGCCCAGAACCAAATAACACTGCTCGACAAAAATTTCTTCCCTTAAACCTAACAATGGATTCCAGTAGAATTTTATACGCTGATTATCATGCAATTTCACGATTTTTTACAACACGTCAGAGTTTTGAGATATTATCGGTTAAAATGACCAAAAAGACCATTTTGTCTTATTTTCGAGTCCCATTAAATATTAAACGGAAATATTTGAAATCAAAATATTTTGTTGAAGTAATAGAAAGCAACTTCCTCTTTGATTTTCAAATTACCACTTGTTTGTAGCTTAATTAGAACTGGGGTAATAACTAAATAATTCATAATTTTTATAAAAAAAAAATAAAACCGACTTCAAAATTATATAAACAAAACAAATAAACATAAACAAAGAAATAAACAGGTTCATAAACAAAGAAGTTATGGGTGAACATACTTAACAAAAAAGGTCCAATACCAATTAAATTTAGGTTTTTACCAATCGGAAACTATACTGAACACAATGCAAAAAATCATCAAAATCGGTTCACAATAGGCGAAGAAATCGAGTAACATAGACACAAAAAAAAACAGTCGAATTGAGAACCTCATCCTTTTTTGAAGTCGGTTAAAAACTAAGATCATATATTTTTATCTTTGTTTATTATTATTATTATCTATATATTATATAAAATTCTTTGCCCGATACACTCACTCACTCATCATCAAAACAGCCAGAACCACTGGACATAGAAACATGAAATTTGGAGAGGATATTAGCATCTATGACATAGGGGCTCACTAAGGAAGGATTTTTCGAAATTCGACCTAAGGGGGTCAAAGGGGGCAAAGTGTTTTTCGATACGATATCTCTTAAGGACGATAAAATATATACTTGCATTTTACTTATAAAAATACTAAATTAAAATATCTAAAAACTAATTTCAGGATTTTTTGAAATTCGACCCCAAAAGGGGCAAAATTTTTTGCAATATGTTTACACTAATTATGCATTTTCAATTAAGAACGATAAGATATCTACTTGATTTTTACTTAATGAAATTCTAAATACAAATATCTAAAAAGTAATTTCAGGATTTTTTGAAATTCGACTCCCAACTATCCAAAATGTGAGTGGGAGCAAAAATTAAAACTCTCTCCTATCTTGATCAAATTTTGTAGAGTTATTCTTTATTACTTTAAGAAACTATTCCTGTTATAATCAACTATCAAAATTGACTGTATGGGGCGAAGGGGGGGGGGGCAAAATATAGAAATTTTTAGCTTTTTTGTACATTTACTCTTTAGAAAACTGAGAGTTATTTATTTGCAAATATCTAGAAAATAATTTCAACCTCCCAAAATGTGAGTGGGGGCAAAAAGTTAATACTCTCTCCGATATAGATCAAATTTTGTAATGTTACTTTTTAAGACTATATAAAATGTATGGTGTAAAAATCAATAACCAAAATGAGTTCGTGGGGGCGAAAGAGGGGGCAAAATATTACAAATATATATTACAGACCCAATAATCACATGCCGAGACGCTGCCTGCTAGGGCCACCTGTCCGGAGGGCCGAGCTGTAGAGGGCTTGCCGAAGACACGCCTGGAGCAGCTCGTCCTTTATAATCACGTAGTTTTAGTTTTTTATTTATAATTCGAGTTCTAATTGAGCTAAAAATAAGTGGTAATTTGAAAATCAAAGAGGAAGCTGTTTTCTATTAGGTCAACGAAATATTTTGAATTCAAATATTGCTGTTTAATATTTAAAGGGACTCGAAAATAGGTCAAGATGGCCTTTTTCGTCATTTTGGCCGATAATATCTCAAAACTCTGACTGGTTGTAAAAAATCTGGAAATTGCATGATAATCAGCCTATAAAACTACTGGAATCCATTGTTAGGTTGACGGGGAGACATTTTTGTTTAATAGTGTAATTAAATCACTATAATGAAATAATTTTATACTGCTTAGAAGCTCGTTATAACTCAATTTAACGGTATTATATTTAAAATATCTATTCCGTGGTCACTTAGGACAGTGTTTCCCAAAGTTTACTACGCGTACCCCCTAGGGGACGGGAAGAGTTTGGTGGGGGAACACGCTACTTCGGGCTTTGCCTGTGCGTTTATTATTATTTTGTTTATGTACTAAAAAAGAAAAATAATAAATATATTTTGATTGTTATTAAAGTATATCCAATATTTTTTTTGACTAGGGGTACTCAGTACTACGAAAATTATAAAAGGGCTAAACAGATGTCGAAAGTTTGGGAAACACTGACTTAGGGAAACACATCATAAGAAATATTCCCACAATATTTCAATATATTGTTAAATAATATTATTGTAATATTGCAGGAATATTTCTCTGAAATACCTTTTTTTACTGGAACATGATTTTCTGAATTTCTTTATTAAGGTAGTTGTTCCGCCAAATGGGTTTTCTTAGGATTTTTTTTGGAATTTAGACAGATTATTATTTAAATACTTCTGCATCAAATGGTACCGCGACATTTCAGCCCCCGACAAAATATCCCCCGACATAATATCTTCTGACAAAATATTCCCCAGTATAAAGGAGAATACAAAAGAGATTAAGTGAGAAGCTTATAATCATAGTTTTGAATAATATAAACAGACTTTCATATTTTGACGGCTAATTAGCCGTTTGAAAGTGCTGCTGTCTGTCGTGTTTGATTAGGAAAAAATGGGAGCCCAAAACACACCCCGCCCTACGATTGGCTGGTTCGGTTTTCAATGTGTGTTTGATTAGAAAAAAAAAATGGGAGCCCGAAACACACACCATATGATATTGACTCCATGAAAAAACATTTATAATTGAAGAAAGACTGATGATGAAGACCAAATCTTTGAAACTATAGTCTCAAACAAATAAATAATATATATACAGATATATTATCTCGATATATATATATGTGTGTATGTTTATTTGCATCAAGCAGAGGACAACCTCTTTTGTTTCTCTTTTGTGTTCTTATATATTGCACTATACGGGATATCGGAAAGTTTACATACATATTTAATTATAATTAAGAAACCCTTCTTACCATTGGAATAAAAAACTAAACCAACATTAAACAATAACTAATACACATTTTAAGACAATTTTGATTCATAGTTACAACACAGTTTCTGAGATAATAATGAATAAATAATGAAAAATGTATAAAAAAAAATTTACACTAAAAACAATTTGGCAACAACGCATTTTTTTAACCAGCGAAAGATGTATAAAGCGCGCAAAATTATAATTTTTTTAAGGTGTAACGTATGCGTTGATTACATTTGTTAAAAAATAACAAAACGATTTTTATAGAATTAAATCGACCTCTAATATGTATTTTATCTGTCATTTTAATATAAAATTATTCAATCTCTTACAATGGTGCCAAATTTGTCAAACGAGCACGGGATTGGCTAGAATTGGTACATAAACAGCGAAAAGTTTTGGGCTTATGAATTAGAATCCTTATTGTCTGTTCTATATACTCGAGCATTAACTTTTTGCTAGTATTGTCTCGAAACAACTACCTTAACAAAAAAATTAGAACGAAAATATCTTACACTTGAGACAAAAATTATAATTTCACTAACGTTAATCAATATTAACTTTTTTATTTTTAGATATCCCAACAAATTAATTCAATTTATGAGGCTTGTAAAATGAGTGACCTTAGTTTACGGCTTCGATTTCTTACAGCCAGACAAATTGAACAGGCTTTGAGTGGAATCTTTCCTTCAGTTAATTTAATCCCATTTGGTTCTTCTATAAACGGTTTCGGAAATGGGACTTGTGATTTAGATCTTTTTATAAACTTACAGAATGATTTCCAAACCAATATACCCCAAAACAACAACAACAACAATCGACTTGTCTTTCAAAATCGTCATTATTCTTCAAATGAAAGAACACAAGTGCAAAAACTTATCGAAATTTTTGGTGATATTTTAGCAAATTTCTTGCCTGGTTGTAATCATGTTAGAAGAATTTCCCATGCTCGAATTCCTATAATAAAATACAAACAAGATTACACCGGCATAGAGTGTGATTTATCATTAACAAGTTGGTAAGTTTTATAATAACAAATTCCTAATTCTAAATATATTAGAGTGGCAGTTAAAAAAAAAAAATTGCAGCAGCCTCTGAAATGATTCCAAACAAATATATCAAATGTAAAGTTAATAGGACAAAAAAAAAGCAACAGAGTCTACTTCTCTAATTCAATGTTATCTAAATCAGATTTGTCAGCGTAAATACATTATCCACGGTGCTGTATCCCCTCCTAAATCCAGCCTGATACTCATTCAAAAGTTTTCCTTCCTAACCATCCTATTTAGCAAAAGACCGGTGATTAATTTACTAACCGTATCCATGAAAGAGATGCCTATATAGTTAGATACAGTTTCTAGGTCTCCTTTTTACTTTACCATAGAGGGTATGGTCAAGTATTGTAATCGTGTATGAAAAAATTGTTTTTTTTTTCCTTCTTTTTTTCGAAATATCTCAAAAACGGCTGAAACTATTTTGATTAGAAAAATTAAGCGAAACCATGGCATTTCGCTCTACAAAAAAGCTCTAATAAGTGAACATCGAGGAAATTATATTTTTTGAGATAATAATTGTTTTGTCAAAATGTCTGTCCGTCTGGTTGTCTTGTTGTCCTGTTGTCTGGTTGGCCGTTAGTCTGTGCGTTATCAAATTTTTTGTGGCAATTAATGCGATTGTTTCGGCGGCTTGTGTGTGATGTTGCGAAACCAGAAGCTCATTCACATTCAATTTCGGCCACAAAAATTCAGTTAGTCACTGTAACGGCCTCTTGACGATCATTTTCAGACAAAATCACTCCAAAAATGCCACCTGTCTATAATCCACTTTTCAGTTCTTGCGTTAATGGAATTTTATACTCATGTGAAGGGTGTCCCGAAATTCACGCAAGATCTCAATTTTGCGCGGTTAAAGTGTTAGGAAATGTATTTTTAAATAATTTCGGCCACAAAATTCAGTTAACTTGCCAAGATTCATTGTAACGGCCTCTTGACGATCATTTTCAGAGAAAAACGGCACAATAATTCTAACTGTCCATACATAATCCACGTTTCAGTTCTTGCGTTAATGGAATTTTATACTCATGTGAAGGGTGTCCCAAAATTCACACAAGTTCTGAATTTTGCGCCATTTGGCCGGTAAAGTGTTAGGAAATGTATTTTATAGAACGACCATTTTCTTAATAAGTTTGGATAACCAAAATCCGTTATTGCGGTGTTAAGGAAGCCATCATGACTATAAATGGCATAGACTCGACATTTCATATTTCAAAAAAAAGAATACATTCATTAGGTGTAATTAATTGATATTTAAAAAACTCCGCATCAGAAGGCCCACCCTTTACAATAAATTAAACTTGAAATTCTCTGTGAACTAGTCTCTTGCGTTTCTTCTATAAAATCTTTAGTCCGATACAGCGTCCCAATCTGCCAAATTCATCAATTAATGTGTTATTTTTAAGAGCCATATCTTTAATTCGAATCATCAGATCCACACGATTTTTTTTCATTTAATAAAAACCAAGCTGTCGAGCAGGCCTTCGGCCTAGTACGGACTGCTATGACAAGTTTCTCTTAATTCTCATTAATTTTGTTTTTATCCTTACCACTTGTTATAAATAAAAAAAGAAAATTAATTAAAACAATTCACAAAATAATTACTACTGATCTCTTCCCTGTAAAGTAACCGTAATAAAATATAACTTATAATGGAGAAGATCTAAGCTTTCGAATAGTAAAATAATTTTTAAATTCTTCTAAGATAAGCGCCTACATATATATCGTCGGATTACTGCCAATACAAGCTAACTCCATATTTTGAACTTTTGAGAAATCGTCGTTTGAAAATTTAAATTGAAATGAAAAATCGTCACAGCTTCAAAATGATTTATTGATTGAAATAAATCAAGGTAAGTTGTCTGGTTTTTTGTCAGTATGTTTTTCGAACATTTTTTAATCTAATGGAGTACTTAACTCCGAATTGAGTAAAAGTGGAGTTAACTTGTTTTGGCAGTAACCCTGACGATATATCGTTTTCTTTTATCTATGATCGTACCATAGAGTAATATAGAGTGGAAGGCTACCGTATATAGAAAAAGCGCTCTCTAGCGACTGCACTTAGCAAACTCTTAGTTCTTAAGAGCTATCCAAAGATTATAGAACATTCAAAGCCTTTGTCATATATAAAAGATACATAGCCTTTATGTTGTATATATATAACCGTATTTTTTACTCTTGATAATGTCACCAAAATTTGCCCCAAAGAGAGCGGTTTCCGCCATTTTATAGCCCAATGGTTTTGCCCTGGACTCACCAGAGAGCTCTGTAACTCGTATATGCTAAAATACATTGGCTCCTTATGGAGCCTTCCACTCTATATTACTCTATGTATCGTACAAACAAACAAACTTTTCTTTTATTTATATATAAAAATTTATTTTTTATTCCTATCAGAGACTGTTTCAAAAATCTTTTTTAAATGTTCTCCCAAAAATCTTTACATAATTAATTTTATTTTTATAAATTTTTAGCATGTCGATTTATATGTCTGAAATACTTTATACATTAAAAGAAATTGATAATCGAGTGGCCCCATTAGTGTTCATTATTCGTTACTGGGCCAGATCAGTTGAACTTACTAATCCAAATCCAGGGCGCTGGATTACGAATTTCTCTTTAACTCTACTTGTAATCTTTTATTTACAAAATAAAGCAGAGGTTCTTCCTCCTCTTCAAGTTTTAATGGATTCATCAAGTATATATTATTTTATGATTTATTTATATCTAAGTAAAAAACTTACATTTACTGATTTTCTTTTTAGAGCCAGAAGATAGAAAATTATATATTAAAGATCCACATCCGATTTTTAGTCAAAATATTTCGAATATCTTGAAGAATTTTACTCCAAAAAAAGACCAGAGTTTAGAGGACCTTTTAAGAGATTTTTTTAATTTTTATTCAAGTTTTCCATTTGAGGACAAAGCCATTTCATTAAAAACTGGTAAACTCATAGGAAAACCAGTAGAATGTCCAATGTATATTGTCAATCCTCTAGAGGAGAATTTAAATGTGAGCCATAATCTTAGTATTGATGAAGTTGAAAGGTTACGAGTTGAAATGAGAGAAGCATCATGGACTTTTGAATCGGAAAACCCAGAACTATCGGATATTTTTAGGATAGAAAAACCATTTAAAACAAAAAAGAATCAGACCGTATTAGATGTGTCAGGATTATTTGAAAGTGAAAACACAAAAAATAAATCACAAGTTGAAAGAACAAAAGTTTTGTAATTTATGTATATATATATATTCTTATAATTAAATATTTTTACTTTCACAATAAATTTTATTTAGATATTTCGTTTTGAATTTAATTAAAATAATATGTTTATAGCGACTTGCAGTATTGCTATATTAGTCTGTGTCAGCATTTCTCAAACTTTTTCCGGTATTTTCTGTAATTCTTTTCACCTTGCGGCCCACCCTAATACTTATAATAAAACATGATTTATAAATAATAATAACATTAGGCAAAAAAATCCTGCCTATAATGAAAATAAGCTGACGTGTTCTGATGTGGCCATCCACCTGACTTTACCATACAACCTGGCCCCTCACTTATATAGTATATAATATTTAATAAAATTATTTATAATCATGTAGGGGGCGAGAGTTTTTCGGTTTGTTTTTGCATTTTTAGACTTCTGGGAGCCCACTGATTATGTATCCAAAATTTGGTTGAGTTTGCTCAAATAGTCTAGATTTTTAATTTTTAACCCCCTCCACCCCTTTTATTTAGTGGTCGATATGCACCAAAATCTAATCACCTCTTAATCTCGGTGGACTCAAAACTACGTGTGAAATTTGGTTTCGATATTCACACTAGTTTTTGAGCTAGCTCGTCCACAAAAATTTGGTAACCCACAGACTAACTAATAGACAAACTAACTAACAGACATTTTGACAAAACAATAATTGTTATCTCGAAAAATATAATTTTTCCGATCTTCACTTATTAGAGCTTTTTTTGTAGGCCGAAATGTCTATGGTTTCGCTCAATTTTTTTAATCAAAATACTTTCAGCCGTTTTTGAGATATTTCGAAAAAAAGAAGGAAAAAAACAACTTTTTTCATTCACGATTACAATACTTGACCATACCCTGTATGGTAAAGTAAAAATAAAAAATTAATAAAAATAGCTTAAAATTCTAAGATTAAAAACAAAAATGTTATATTTTAGAATTATTTTTTTAAAATATTTATTCATTTTTACTATTACCATACAGGAGTATTGTCAAGTATTGTAGTCGTGCATTGAAAAGTTTTTTTCCTTCTTTTGTTTCGAAATATCTCAAAATCGGCATGAAGAACTATTTTGATTAAAAAAATTGAGCGAAACCATGGCGACTTCGCTCTACAAAAAAGTCCAAATGAGTGAACATCGAAAAAATTGCAGGTATTTTTTGGAGATAATAATTGTTTTGTCAAAATGTCTGTTAGTCCGGTTGTCCCGGTTAGCCCGTTAGTTCAGCGTTGCTAAATTTTTAGGATTCAAGTTCTAGCTCAAAAATCCAGTGTGAACATAGAGAAGGCAATTTTGACACGTAGCTTTGAACTATTGAGATTAAGAGCTGATTAGATTTTGGTGCATATCGACGCTAAATTAAGGAGGGTGGATGGGTGGTTAAAAATTGAAAATCTAGGCCATTTGAGCAAACTCAACCAAATTTTGTATACATAATCAGTGGAACTCTAGAAGTCTAAAAATGCAAAAACTAATCCCCCACCTATATGATTATAAATAATTTTATTAAATATTAAATATAAGTGAGGGCCAGGTTGTATGGTAAAGTCAAGTGGATGGCCACATCAGAACACGTCAGCTTATTTATGATGTCCACAAACCTTTTGATCGGAAGCGTTTCCATACAAGTAAATTACCAGACTTAGCTATAAAGAAAAATTATTATTGGTGGGTTATGTGACGCATTTGCCAATCAAAGGATAAATATTAAATAAATGAGTTTTGTTAAGGGAGAATCATAGAGTAATATAGAGTGGAAGGCTACCGTATATAGAAAAAGCGCTCTCCAGCGACTGCACTTAGCAAACTCTTAGTTCTTAAGAGCTATCCAAAGATCATAGAACATCCAAAGCCTTTGTCATAAATAAAAGATACATACCCTTTATGTTAAATATATATAATCGTATTCTTTACTCTTGATAATGTCACCAAAATTTGCCCCGAAGAGAGCGGTTTCCGCCATTTTATTGCCCAATGGTTTTACCCTTGTCTCGCCAGAGAGCTCTGTAACTCGTATACGCTAAAATACATTGGGTCCTTATGGAGCCTTTCACTCTATATTACTCGATAGGGAGAATGGTGTAGGTTCTTGGTGAAATCATTTTAAATAAAGTGAAGAAATTTTTTTTAGAAACTTTAAAAATTTTAAATATAAAATACTAGGTAGGTTTTACATAAATAAAAGATCAGTTGCTTGTTTAGCACGACTATATATATTTTACGAAACCTACCTAGTATTTATATTTTAAATTTTTAAAAAGTTTCAATTTTCTTTACTTTAAATAAATGAGTATAATAAAATTTTGCTAGAGCAGTGGCTAAGCCGCTTGTTCAGAACAATTTTTCATCTTTGTCAAAAATGCAACAAGCCTCACTAAATCCAGGGGTAGACAAGACCGAAACTGTTTGGTGAATCAATAAAATAAATAATAATAATTAACTGAAATTATTGTCTTTTATTAGTTTGTGACTAAAAAAACCTTTCAATTTAAAAAGAAGTTAATTTTATCCTCATATTTGGCTCGACATCGGATCTGTCTCTATAGTTATTTTTTAATAAAACTAAAGTAGAGAATCCAATTATAAGTTGTAACAAAAGGCATTCAAAATCCGACTGTTTTCTCATATAAATTACATACATCCCAATCTTTTATGTCGAACGCTTTATGTAGGCTTTACGTTGAATGTGTCAATTTAAAATTTTCTTTATTTTAGGAATTCTTTATAGCTGTAGTTGTATTAGTTTATGAAAGGGTTAAAATAAGAGACGTGGAGCTTTTATTTCTTTCTTTTTTATTTATGAACTCCTGCTAACGTTTCGGCTATTGGTTGTATCCATCTTCAGAGCGGGAATTTGTCAATATTTATATAAAACAATTTTTTTGGACACACCAGTCATCAGATAAAACTATATACAAGATATATACAAAACTATATACAGGATGTTCGCCAAAAGACCAAAGAAGTAATACTTTTAAGAATATTATTGTCTTTTTCCGTTTAAGGAGGTTCTTTCGCGACAATCCACACAAAAAGTTTTTAGGCTCGTAACCACTCCTATAAATATGAACGGAACTAAAATTTTAGGTTATGTTTTTTAACGTGACTGTCCACTCACACTACGAAATCTCTATATGGATACACACATACTAGCCGGATCGTTTCCAAGCCATTGTGCTTATATCCTCTCCACTAAAAATAATCGCCCAAATATGTTTTTTTTTTTTTATCAAAACTACGTGGTAAATAATTTCAATTTTTTTTTTAAGTTACTCCGAATATATTATTCTAACAAATATTAGTTTTTCATCAAGATGGTGAAAGTCCTTCAATGAAAAATAAATAAAATAATGATCATATCCCCCACCCTTTCCCTATCTACCCTATGTTAAAAATGTCAATTTTAATTGCAATTATTTCATGTTTCGTGTGGTAAATTGTCTTTAAATTTTAACAGTATTTGTATTATGCTTTTAATGACTTATATTCCAAGTTTCAAAGACTTCTTGAATTTTTGCATTTGTGAAAGAACTACCTTAAGATGAAATGCGAGTTCATAAATAAAAGCTGCACGTCTCTTATTTTAAGCCCTTCATAAATTAATATTTTTTCTTGCGGACCGATTCCGGGCCACGGTTTAAGAAACGCTAGACTAGTATAATATAGCGACTGCTTTCCATATCTCCTTCCTACTCCTTATCTCGATTAGCAATAAATAATATGAATGTACATATTGTTGAAAAAACTAAATTTTTAGGTCTTATGTTTGACTAAAAACTCTCTTGGAAACATCATATAGAATATATTGTTAAAAAAAAGTGAAATTCGTTTGAACATAATAAGAAATTAAAGAGCTTAATGCTATAAATGGCAATTCTTGATTAAAAGATGTGTATTGAGGTTCTGGAACGCCCAATGAGCGGCTGTGCCGGCCTGGAGTAAAATAATATTTTTTGTTGGTTTTTTTGAAGATCTGTGAATTCTCTTTGTTTCCATCTAATGTTGTTTTTGTGTGCAGAAGAGAAATCTGGCCAAAAACATAAAAAAGGGGCCAAGTTCGGTACAAACGGCTTCCCCGACAAAAGATTTAAGATCTAAACTTGTACTAGTTCCATAGCAGTTGCTTAAATCATAGCTATAGGGATGTACAACGTTCTTCAATTGATTTAAAAGAAAATTTGTTACGTTCTTTGATATTAAATTTATAACTTGGCAAGTTATAATAGTCAATAACATTACGTTTAACGTGATGATATTTAATACAAGCTTAAAATTTAGCTTTGCTAGTTGTTCTATTTTATACTACAAACAATTTAGTTGGATATAAAACTTGCCAAGTTATAAATTTAATATCAAAGAACGTAACAAATTTTCTTTTAAATCAATTGAAGAACGTTGTTCATCCCTATAGCTATGATTTAAGCAACTGCTATGGAACTTGGTACCCGTTTAGATCTCAACTCTTTTGTCGGCGAAGCCGTTTGTACCGAACTTGGCCCCTTTTTCACATTTATGTTTTTGGTCAGATATCATTAATTTTTGAAAAGTTTTATCCTTTAATTTATCTAAATAATTACATTTAAACATTTATATTAATAATTATTAAATATTTCTCATAAAATATCTGTTAAAAACCCGGTCGGTTTTTCATAAATTTCACCCCTTCATTTCGGACCCCGAAGAAGGGAAAGTTTCGGTTTTTCAATTTTCTCCTTTATTAATGTGCCAAGCTTTACCAGTATGCCAAATTTCAGCATTCTAGCTTGATTGTATTTTCACTATATGTTAATTAAGCCTATAATAAATTTCACCCCTTCATTTTAGGTCCTGAAAAAGGGAAAGTTTCACTTTTTCGATTTTTTCCTTTAATTGTAGCCCAAACTCTACCAGTATGCCAAATTTCAGCATTCTAGGATCAGCGGAAGTACTTTAGGTTTTTGATATGTCAGTCAGTCAGTCAGTGTTAAAAATGGCACTTTTCAGAGCTTAATAACTCAAGAACTATAATAGATTTATTCATGAAATTTGGGATTCTAGGTGTTCTAGTGGGTCTTATTAGGCATGCAAAATTTCAAGTGTGTAAGTCTAATAGTTTTTGAGTTATGAGGGGTCGAAAGTAGCTTGAAATGGTTCGTGTAAATATACACATGGCCGGTGTGTCGCCCGTTTTTCCTAACTTGGCTGACACACTGCCGTGTGTCTAGATATTTAATGTATTTAGAGGCTTTTTTCATATGCTATGTACCACTGTCCAGATGCCATATGCTTTGATATATTATATATTTGTAATTGCTAGCGAATGAATTGAGGTACCTGGTTTTCATTTTTCTTTTTACCATATATATTATACTGTCTTGATTTTATCATGTGCCTTTAAATTGCTCTTAATATTGTAAATCCACTTGACGTTGCAGACTGACGACTGATAAGTGACGTCGAAACTAGTCTCCACATTCATAAGTAATAATAAAGAGTTTATTCCAACAAAAAATTATATTATTTTACTCCAGGGCCGCACAACCGCTCAATGGGCGTTCCAGAACCTCAATCCTCTTCTTTAAGTGCCATATCAGGTCTCCCTGACCTCTTCACATTATATCTGTGCTGAGTGTGTTAGCTGTTTTTACACAGATATACGGGACCTACTCTTTAACGCCGGTTCCGTACGGCTAGTTTGGAGAGGTTACTAGGCAATTATACTCTTGGTAGGTTGCCATTGCTTTCCAAGAGGAGGCGACTGCAAATATCTGCCGAGACTCAGTCTCGAACTATTTCAGGCCAGCGGCCCGACACTCTAACCACTGACCCACAGTCGCCTCAATACAGATCTTTAATCAATAATAAAACGTGGTGGGGAGCATATTCATCAAGTTGTCTTCCGATTTACCGATCATTAATATATGATCTATATTTGATTATGGTGCAAGTATTTTTGGCAATGCATCCAAAGAAGTTCTATCCCATTTGGATAAGCTAATGTATAAATCCATTCGCATTTGTATAGGAGCTATGTCTTCTACACCAACCAATTCTCTACTTGTTGAAGCCCATGAAAGGCTCTCTCGATATTAGAAGAGTGTTTCTGACTCAGAAAAATTATACACATTGACACTCAAATGTTGAATTCAATATCAGAACTTAAAAATTTCATTTCCAGTTCCCAGTCTACAACCCAGAACATGCAAAACCTTATAATTAACCAATATGAAAATTTTGGAAATTGGAAAGTTTAGTTAACAAATTACATGTCAAATTATTGGATAAAAAATACTTGGTAGGTTTCACATTAAGATATGTAAATAAAACGAATCTATTTTTGGAGAGACTTTAATCTCGATATATAACTCATCTTCAGGAGCAACAGAAATTAACATAATATAATGTGAAGACCACCAAGTATTTTTTATGCAATAATTTAAAAAATGTTTCATCAAGTACCAACACCAAATTTCTTAAAAACAATTACATGTCAGTCCAAAGCCTCTTATATATCACTTTCCATACAAAATTAAACACCTTAACTCCCTTATCTATATTCATTATTCACTCATGGACAAAAGAAGAAGCCTATATTAATTTAAAAATTTAATTCGCTTCTCAAATATGAATTCTTTGATTATGAGCTGATTTTTGAAAGACGGCTCTAAAATGGATGAGAATGTCGGATGTGCTTTCTATCATTTAACCACTAACTATTTATGAAAAATTTAAAATATCCAAGGATTTCTGTATATTCAGTGCAGAAGCGATTGGTATCCTAAGGGCTTTGGTTTATAGAGAATCATTAGATCAACCTAATAAGTTTTTTATAGTCTCGATTCTCCAAGTGTTTTAATATCAATTAAAAACTTTTTTAAATCTAACTTAGAGAACTAGGTATTTAATTTATCAAATTTGTGATTTTATGTGTAAAACGAATAAAAGTATTGAATTCCTTCCCTCTCATGTGGGTATCCAGCCTAATAAATTTGTTGACTCTTTAGCAAAAAAGGCTATCACGGATGGGGCTTCAGTGGACATGGGCCTCACCTACGTAAATGCTATTAATAGTGTAAAAAAATTCTATTGTATTGTGGCAAAAATTTTGGGAGTTCTCTTCAGAATTGAGGGGTTCCTATTTGGAATCTGTTATGCCCAGAATTGGATCCAAGTAGTGGTTTCATGACAGTCGACTATATAGAAAGATAATTGTTCTAATTGTACGGTTGTGACTGTGATAACAGCCAAATGGGTAATGTCAATCACATCTTTCTGAGGTGCTCAAAAAATATTAAAGCGATTGATTTATTTTACACTAGATTTTACAAAAAAATACTATTCCCTACATCAATGAAAATAATTCTTACTTATTTCAATCCTGACTCTCATGAGTCTGAGATACAAGAGGGAATAATAAAACTATTAATACGTGTAGCATCCAAACTATTTATATAAATTTTAAATTTTGATATATAATTGAATCGGTGATTTTGAAAAGGAGTCACTACATTTTTTCAAATTTTTCAGGAGAAACAAAAAACTATTAATCGCCCATGCATTCTTAGTTACGATAGCGTAGTATTTGTTATGTTAATAAGGGATCATCTTGTACAAAAATCCTTTGATTTTTTTTAAACGAGGGGGGCCGCCCAGAATTTTATTCTCTGAGGAGATGACTGACCCCTTTTCAAAATTAACAAGGTTTATTATAGGCGAATACAATTTTTTTTTTTTTTTTTAATTAACTTTGTTGCAACTTAGATTCAGTAGAAAACAATCACGTGATTTTTTCTAATGAAAAAAAAACAATTAAATAAATAAGCACAGGAATTTAATTAATTTTAATTAATTAAAAAATTATCTTCTTCTTTTTTTGACTGCCTCATCAATATCCACTTAATTTTTTTATACATTTTCATTATTTATTCCTTATTATCTCAGAAACTGTGTTGTAACTATGAATCAGAAATTGTCTTAAAATGTGTATTTGTTATTGTTTAATGTTGGTTTAGTTTTTTATGAAAATGGTAAGAAGGGTTTCTTAATTATAATTAAATATGTATGTAAATTTTCCGATATCCCGTATAGTGCAATGTTAAAGAGCCTGAAAAACTCGATTTTTGAAATTTAATATCTCTGGAACTGTATTGTTCATAAATTTCGTTTTGGCACCAATCGACTCAGAAGTATTTACATAATAATATGTATAAATTTCAAAAAAATCCTAAGAAAACGCATTTGGCGGAACAACTACTTTAAGACATTTATTTCTAAACATGAATAACTAAAAACTACTACAACAATTTTTTTTAAAAGGACCTCCATATCTCCCCTTATATCCCTCATATCCTCCCACACATATAATACTCTGATTACCTGGTAAGCTGAATTCTCTGAGGAGTACCGGTTAAGTAATTGATTTATTAAGATATATTAATTTATACGCATGACTTGAGATTTGCTTAGGCAAGAGTAACAGAGTATTTTAATTTCCAAGCCCAGTTTGATTATAACTGCGGGGTCTAAGTTGTTCTATTCTTACATAAATATCAGTCATGAGATTTTGATTCAATACAAAGAAACAGGAATAATACAAGCCACTGATTAAGAGATTGAATATTTTTATATTAAAATGACAGATAAAATACATTTAAAGGTCGATTTATTTCAATAAAAATCGTTTTGTTATTTTTTAACAAATGTAATCAACGCCTACGTTACACCTTATGAAAATTATAATTTTAAAAAATCTGGCACATGCGCGCTTTATATTCTTTCTGGTTAATTAAATGCGCTGTTGCCAAATTGTTTTTAGTGTAAATTTTTTTTATACATTTTTTATTATTTATTCATTATTATCTCAAAAACTGTGTTGTAACTATGAATCAAAATTGTCTTAAAATATGTATTGGTTATTGTTTAATGTTGGTTTAGTTTTTTATAAAAATGGTAAGAAGGGTTTCTTAATTATAATTAAATATGTATGTAAATTTTCGGATATCCCGTATAGTGCAATGTTAAAGAGCCTAAAAAACTCGATTTTTGAAATTTAATATCTCCGGAACTGTATTGTTCATAAATTTCGCTTTGGCACCAATCGATGCAGAAATATTTAAATAATAATCTGTCTAAATTTCAAAAAATAGGGAGAAAGCAGAGGAACAACTACCTTAAGGTTAAAGAATTATTCTTATTATGAAAGTATAATATATAAAAAACAAAGAAATTTACTTTAGTTGGTTTATTTTTCAATATATAGTTTACATAGTTTAGTAATTTTAATATTATTTTTTATTCATTTTTTTTTTAAATAAGAAAAAAAATGTAGCCTAATTTGATGTTATATTTATATTTTTCCCTAAACGGGAATTTATTTTTTATTTTAGATTTTTTAAAATTTGAGAAAAATAAAATAAATCTGTTGGATCAGTATGATCATAATTAGTGGCTTTCGCCTTTTTTTCCTGAGACACGTTTAAATTCGCCCATATTGGTTGTCGTAATAGGAGATCCAATCACAGTAAAAAAGTCTATTCTTGTTGTTTCCGCACCACTTTGGTTGTCTTTAATAAATAATTGAAGATTTCCTACATTTTGAAATTTTACATATTGAAGACGAACGGGTGTTCCTTCCAAGTCAGAAGAGGATAATCTAATGAAAAAAAAATCAAATTTAAATAAAAAACTTAGGATTAAATTTGAATGAGATTATTTATCCTTACTCGATAGACTGCACAGGCTGGCAACTATCAGCAGTATCAAAATCTAATGTCATTGGTTGATTGATAAATAAATTAACATTTTTCGGACCAAGCTCTTTTGGGGCTTTAAATCGTAAAGAATGTATCTTGACAGCTTGAGAGAATGTGAGAGAGATGATCAACTGAAAATGAAATAGTGGTTAAGATTAGTTGAAAAAATTATTTAAAAGTATTTTTTGATAAATTCTTCTAATAGTAGAGTATCTTAACTAATTTGAGGGGTTTTTGAGAGCCTCAAAGAAGGAATAAAGATTTTTTTTATACAAGTTATTATATAAAAAAGTATTGGGAACTGACAAATTGAGTCACGCAGTCTGGTGGTAAAAACAAACTATTAATAGCTTACAACTGTCGAGTAAATACATGCTGTTTATATTAGCAATGATTCTTTATAACTTTCAATATTAAAAACTTATACTCAAATTATATAATATACATAATTAAGTAATGGAGAGGGATTCAGCCAATGGGTAGCCTCCGCTGAATAAAAAACTCCCAATTATGGAAAACGTTTCGGCTTTAATTAAATAAAGCCATCATCAGTTCCTAAGAGAGTTGAAGGAGACAATAAAGAGTGTGTTCTTCCGCTGGAATTATAAATTTTATTTATTTATAACGAGACTATAGTTTGAGGGCTTTCGCTCCTCATCAGTCTATTACAATGTATTCACAGGAGATTCATAAATTAATTCCTGTGAATACATTGTAATAGACTGATGAAGAGGGCAAAGCCCTCGAAACTATAATCTCGTTATAAATAAATATATTTATAATTCCAGCAGAAGACACACTCTTTATTGTCTCCTTCAATATATAAAAATTCTGCTACTCTCGGCAAAAACTTTTCAATTTAATCCTAAGAGAGTATTAGCGACACAATTTATTAGCTGACAATTTATTTATAAAATTAATTGTGTCGCTAATACTCTCTTAGGAACTGATGATGGCATTATTTAATTAAAGCCGAAACGTTTTCCATAATTGGGAGTTTTTTATTCAGCAGAGGCTACCCATTGGCTGAATCCCTCTCCATTACTTAATTATATACATATACAGCCATCAAAATTGTATCAATTATATAATATACATCCTTTACTTAAAATTTATAATTATCTTTGTCTTTCAAGTCTTCAAACACTTAGGTTTGTGGTAAGAAAATAGAATTAGATTCTATTTTGCAACTTCAGTCTGCAGCTTCTATAACATTAAATGTGAAAGCCGCATATTAACTTGTTATTATCTATAATTCTGAGATGTCTGGACCTTTTTTTTGAATAAACACGCCTCATATAATAATCATTGAAAAAACGCAAACTTTAAAGCCTTGAGCATAATTTTGACGTAGTTTTCATTAAAGTCTTACGATTTTTTTTAAAATTAATTACATGCATGTTGAATGTAAAAGTGTCTCAAAGTTTACAAATATTAGAGGTTAGAAATGTTGCCACTGCATGTTTACACTTTTCTCCTAATCCTGCCTTACAAGAACATGGGCGTCTCTGTCGCATCTGACCTGTCTTGGAATGAACACATCTCCTCTGTGGCGAAATCTGCAGCAAGGAAGATTGGCTTCTTATTCAGGTCCAAGCGATTTTACAAACCCCCACAACTTCTCACCATCTACAAGGCCCAAATCCGCCCCTGTCTCGAATACGGCTCTCATCTGTGGAGAGGAGCCTCAAAATATTCTCTTGCTACCCTTGATGCAATCCAGAAACGAGCCGTCAGGCTAATTGACGATTCTACCCTCACCGACTCCCTCGACTCGCTAGCTCATCGAAGAGATGTCTCTGCCCTTTCCCTTTTCTATAGATACTATCACGGCAGGTGCTCTGACGAGATAAAATCAATAATTCCCCCAAAGCATGCTTTGCACGCAGCACACGTTTTGCCGACTCCCAACACTCTTTCGCTGTCAAATTGGAAAAGTGCCGGACCACTTCATTCGCGAATACATATATCCCCATGACTTCAAGGAACTGGAACTCTCTCCCAGCCTCTATCTTTCCCAGCACCTATGATCTTCAAACCTTCAAAACCAGGGTGCATAGACACCTGCGTCTACACCCTCTCTCTTAATCAACTTTCCCTTCTCTTCGGTAATGCAAGGGTCTTTCGAGATCCATAGGGGCTACATCTTTACTGGTGCACCCCTTCTTGCATTCGATTGCATTAAAAAAAAAAAAAAAAACATGTAATAGAAATTATTTTTTCGCTTTTACATATTTTCGCATTTATGGTATTTAATGCGGCTTTTCTTTCATGTGTATACAAAGCGCGGTAACTACGGTCACATTTTCCATTATTTATTCCGCATTTAATTAAATGACTAACAGATAAAATTGTTCAGTTGGAATAACTTGTTTTATCAGTGTAATGATTCTTAATGTAAAACGTCTGCTGGAGATAGATTTTACGTGTTTTTGTGACTTGGGTGAGTAGTATATAATCCTCATTTCCACCCTTTAAAAATTTACTATAAATGTTAAAACAAAAAAATTAAAACATGCAATGATCTTTTCCAGTTGACGTGCACTGATGAAGAGCAGCGGTATAGCGCTCGAAACGTTGTTAAAATATCGATTACGTCTGCCCAAAATAAAGTAACAAGAAGTTGACTTTTATTTCAACTTTTTATTTTCCCCTTACTGGCCCCTTAGCCAATTCAATTTAAATAAAATAGGGCCACCAAACACGGTTCTTTTTAGATAAAATCCGTTGCACAATATTCATATTTTTTTGATTTGGGTTATCACCCGTCCGTAATATATCTGTGATATTTAATAACATTTTGTTAATTTAGCCTACTATCACACGGATTAAACATTTAAAAGTGTAAGCTACTTTCCGACATGTTTTTTAAGCCACGCCTCCATGTCAGTTCCCAGACCTGGGTCAGAGCAAGAGTAATAAGAAATTAATCTTTCTTTTCTAGAAATTTCAGAGATATTCAGACTATTGAAATAATTTAGTGCTTCAGAAGAAATAGATCTTCTATACATGCTATTTTCATTTCATTTTAAAACAAATCATAGAGAAGTCGAAGGAATTTAATAAACCTGCTTTTCTGTTTTATTGATTTGACAGAATACAGTTATCAGATGTCATTGAGACACTTGAAAAGAAACCTGCGAGTTTTAGAATCATAAATATTATTAAGTTAAATATTTATTATATGAATTTTAATTTTATAAACATAAACTAAAAATATATCTTACTTGTTCATCAACATCTGATTCAAGATATTCCGATCCTTTATTTAAGGCATGGCCAATATTATGATGGTCACTTTCGTTAAGACATTCAGTTTGTTGTTTTAATATAAACGACGAAAGATCCATCTAAAAAATAAAGATTAATAAATGAAAATACTTTTATTGGGAATTCTTGAAATTTCAAGGGTTATTTGTCATACTATTGAAATAAATTTAATAATTTTGATAAATTATTTTTTATCTTAATCTTATATATATAAAAAGAGAAGGTGATGTTTCATTCATTCATCTATCAACGCGAAGACTAAACCGCTTGACATAGAAAAATGAAATTTGGAGTGTATATTCTTTCAACGATTTATGAGTATGCTAAGAAGGGATTTTTTTTAAATTCGAACCCTAAAGGGGGGAAAGAGCCCCAAAATGTGTTTTCAGTTTTTCAAAATCTCTTAAACCAGAAAAGATATCGATATGGGTTTAGTTTAGAAAGGTGAAGCATTGAAATACAAAAAAACGTATCTGAGTATTTTACTCTATTTGTCCCCGAAAGGGAGATATAGTCATTTTTAACCGACTTCAAAAAAGGAGGAGGTTCTCTATTCGACTGAATTTTTTTTTTGTGTCTATGTTACCTCATATCTCCGCCAATTGTGAACCGATTTTGAAATTTTTTTTGCATTGGGTTCAGTCTAGCTTCCGATTGGTCCCGTTTTTTTTTCATTGGTATTAGACCTTTTTTTGTTAGGTTTGTTCAGGCCTAACTTCTTTGTTTATGAACCGATTTCGATGATTCTTTTTATTGGAAAGGGGGTATCTTAGGGATGGTGCCATATTAATTTGGTCAAGTTCTGATCATATAATCAACGACGAAATAACGTAAATCTCCAATTCTTATGAGCAAATAATCGAAATTATGATAAGTAAAATCTTTTATAAAAAAAATCTTATAACATTCATTTAAAACCCGCAAACGTTTCGAGAGAATTTCTATATTTATGAATTGAATTTTATTATCATTTTCTGATTCATTCGCCCGACCCTTTCTCTTACTAGATGCATGCAAGGTATTATATTAAGTCACTATTAATAACATCACTAAAAAGAGAAAAATAAAAATAATTTTTATAAAAAATATAAAACCGACTTCAAAAAACTTAAATGCAACAAATAAAATAATAATAACTTAAAAATAAAATAAAATACACTAAAAGGTATAAAATAATTATTATCTAATTTTGTTACAACTAAACGACGAAATATTAACATGAAATTACTTTTTGAAGTTGGTGCCAAACAAACTATACCTATAAGCGAGCGTACCCACCAAACGTACTAAGTAAGATCCGTCGAGTTCGTTTCATAAAATGTATATGTTCTGCACCGCCATCAAAAAGTAATTTCTTGTTAATATTTCGTCGTTTAGTTGTAACAAAATTAGATAATAATTATTTTATACCTTCTAGTGTAATTTATTTTATTTTTAAGTTATTATTATTTTATTTGTTGCATTTAAGTTTTTTGAAGTCGGTTTTATTTTTTTTTTATAAAAATTATTTTTTGGGGTAAATTTTTGAAATTTTTAAAGTGCTCTATTTCCTCGAGTTTTTAAGTTTTAGAATAACTGAAAAATGGGGGATTATTGATTTTGTGGTCTAAAACTTCTTGCCCTTGGAGTAAACTCAACCAAATTTTGTATACATAATCTGCAAGGGCGGATCCAGGAATTTTTTATGGGGGGGGGGAGAATGTATATAAGATCTACTTTTTATCTCGAAAGTGTGTCGCGATCGAACGAATTGTCCAAGCGGGGGGGGGGGGGGGGGGGGGCAGAGACGCCGCCCCCCACACACACATAGAACTTTATTTTAAAATTTAAAAAAAAAAATGTTTTTTTTTACAAATTTCATTTCAGTTCATTAAAATAAAAACAAATAAAAAAAATTGTTATAAATTCCCTGTCGATTTGGCCGCCGTTTTTTGGCTTCTGCGTGCGACGCACGTGTTGCACTCCCGCCAGGCACGGGCCTGTATGGGGGAGCGATCCCCCCCCCCCGGATCCGCCCTTGATAATCTGTGGGCCTCTAGGGAGCTAGAAATGCAAGAACTGGTGGGGTGCGGCGTTGGAATGCAGGGGGGCCGGGGCGGGCGTGGGGTGGATGGGATTGGGGTGCGGGGGTGGAATGCAGGGGGCCCGGAGTGGGTGTGGAATGGTGTGTAGTGGGGTGCAGGGTGGGTACGGAGGTGGAATGGGGCTGGGGTGCGGAAGTCCAGGGAGTGGAGACGCCCGCCGATACCAAATAATTAGGGGTATGGGATAGGAGACATTTAGAGAGGTCAAACATCTGGCATGGGACAGAGTTGTGTCAAACCAGTCTTTGGACTATGTACTCAATGATGATGAGATAGTCACCCAAGTGTAAGGGAAGACGGGAATAATGGAATTGGAATAATTATCGGAAAAGAGGTTTTTTTATTTAATTAGTTTTTTCCTCTTATTAAAAGCAAGGACTAAAAAGATGATCAAGGACAGTCGATGGTGGGGAAGTTATCTTCGAAGTCGAAGCTCAAATACAATGTGTACATTAATTCATGTAAAATAATTGCTTTAATAAAATTTATAAAAAAAAAGTCACCCAAGTTTTGGAAGAATTTTTTGAAATATATTGCAAAAATCTGATTTATATATTACATGTCCTGGTACAGAAGCGCCTTCTTCTTCTTCCTCTTCATCAGGATGACTTGACCCAGCTAATTGTTTGATTTTATTTTCAAGAGAAGTAGCATCAGCGCCTTGAACGGTTCCCAGTTTACACTGCAATCATATAAATATTTCAAACATTAATTTAAATTAAGAATTTTCAGATATCTAAACACTAAATTAATTAGAAAGATATAAGATTTATTTTATTCATTCTATATTTTGTCTACCTGTATTACTGATATAAAAAGTTATGATTAATGTAAATATTTAGAAAATGTATTTTATATTCAAAAATCGTAATATTAAAAAAGAATTTATAATTTTAATACTAAATATTGAAAAAATTTTATTGATTATTTTATAAATATATATAAATACAAATCTTTTTAAAAAAATTTTAAAACGTTTATTTAAAATTCAAATGTTTCGGTAAAATTTCTTCCTTTATCAATGGAATTTTAAGAATATTAAAAAAGAAAAAAGATGCTTTAAGAAATGAATATATAGAACATTTTTACCTTTTTAAAATTCATAAAATTACAATGATAAAGCGAAGAAATTCTCCCGACAACTTTTGAATTTTAAATACATGTGAAAAGTTTTTATTTTGCCGAGAGTAGCAGAGTTGTTTATTCATAAAGAGAAAGAGGTTGAAGGAGACAATAAAAGAGAGTGTCTTCTGCTGGAATTATAATTTTATTTATTTATAACGAGACTATAGTTTCATAAATTAATTCCTGTGAATACATTGTAATAGACTGATGAAGAGGGCAAAGCCCTCGAAACTATAGTCTCGTTATAAATAAATAAAATCTATAATTCCAGCAGAAGACACACTCTTTTATTGTCTCCTTCAATATATAAAAATTCTGCTACTCTCGGCAAAAACTTTCAATTTAATGAGAAAAGAGGTTTGTCCTCTGCTTGATGCAAATAAATATACACATATATATAAAATAAATATATATATGTAAATAATAACTGAAAGTAATAGAAGGCAGCCCAGGGGTAGTGAAGAAAGAAAAAATTAACACATATCCAAATAAGGTGTAATTTATTGGATTCTTTCGTCCTTTCCTTCTCCCAAACCGACGTTTCGGAGGATTCTTCCCTCCTTCTTCAGGGTTTCAAAGGGTCCATGAAGGAAACAAACAAAATGTGCCCTCCTCTCCCAACAGCAATGTTGAAAATTTTCTTCTTCCTTAGCAGAAGTATTAAAATAGTCCTGAGCTGCCTTCCATTACTTTCAGTTAAAATTTCTACCAGTCCGTCTCTCTCCAGAGGAAATAAATAAGAAGTTCACACTTGTTTATGAATAATTAATGTAATGGTGTTGTATAATTATGTAATATATGATGTTGATGTATGTAATGAATATTATTTTGATTATTTATGTCCATCGATTAAAATAAGTTGTAGGGAAATAAGGACAATAGCTTATGTAAATAATTTTTATTTTTTGCCAACGTTTCCTCAACTTTGTTGACTCCTCAGGGCTCAAACAAATTAACTTCTTTGCATATTTGTCATTTTATTAATATTTTTAGCAAACACATAAGCCCACAGAACAAAGAAAGATATTTTAAGATTTAAATAGGAAAATATGTTCAATCTGTGTGATTGGCCTTATGTGTTTGCTAAGAATGAATATTGATAAAATGATAAATATGCAAAGAAGTTCATTTGTTTGAGCCCTGAGGAAGTCAACAAAGTTGACGAAACGTTGGCAAAAAATATAAAATTATTCGCATAAGCTGTTGTCCTTATTTTCTTACAACTCATTAGTAATGAATATTGTTGGTGTATGATTTTATAAATTGAGGCTTTTAGCAGCTGAAAAAATGAATGAATAAATAAATATATGATTAAAAATGGATTTAGCAGATTTACACTCTAAGGTGATGATATCATGAACTTAGTGGAAAAAATAATGTTTCAAAATTTATTAGTATAAGTACGAGTATTTAATGTAATTAAAAATATTTCAAAATAAGTATATTTTTTAATTGAAAAGTTTTTGTTTTGCCGAGAGTAGCAGAGTTGTTGATTCACAAAGAGAAACAAAGAGGTTGTCCTTTGCTTGATGCAAATAAACATATGTACACACATATATATCGAAATTATATATCTGTATATATACTATATATATATAATTAGGGTTTTGTCTCTACATTGCTCCAAATCACGCCAAATTTTGGTTGCACACGTTTCAAGGAAAGTTATGAACGAAAACACCCTCAACAAAATTCCTGTCTGTCTGTCTGTATGTTTGCGTGATTTCCGAAAAGTTGCTCACGATTCACGTAAAAACGGGTTAAGGGATTATTATAAAATTTCATATTTGCATCAGATGTTTTCTAACTTACGTTTATAGCTATATAACAAACTATTAATCCTACGGCAAATTTTATTATAAGCAAAGTTCTAGGGGATGTGATTTCTGATATCTTTCGTTTAAAATATTCCCCCCACAAAACCACCCCAAAAAAGGGGGGGGGGGATAATGTAAATTCTAGCCCTTGGAGCAAACTCAACCAAATTTTGTATACATAATCTGTGGGCCCCTAGAGAGCTAGAAATCCAAAAACTAACGGCCCAAAATGGGGGAGGGTAAAAAAATGAAAATTCTTGCTCTTGGATCAAACTCAACCAAATTTTATATACATAATCTGTGGGTCACTAGAAGGCTAGAAATGCAAAAACTTGGTGCGGGGTGAAGTGATTGTGCGGGGGTGGAAAGGAATGGGATGTGTTAAGGCAGTGGTTCTTAACACCTTTTTAAGCTCTGACCCAAATTTGAGAAATATGTTCATGTCGCGACCTCCCCCCCACCCGTCCAAAAAAATATTTAATTGCCTCTTTTATAGACGATATTTGAGAAATTTTCTTCAATTTTCAATGATGACTTTTTTAATTCACATATACAATTTAGATAACCAAAGGTACTTTTCGATCTAAGGAAAATTTAATGAAAAAGAGCATGTTTTTCATATTTTCATTTTTTATAGTATTGAATAAATCAAAATATATTTTTCAACTTATAATAATAGGTAAAATATTTGATTGATTTGATGCGCGACCCAAAGAATATGCTTTGCGACCCATAGGTTAAGAACCACTGTGTTAAGGTATGGAGTACGGGGTGTTGGTATGAGTGTGGGGTGAGGGAGTGAGGCGGAGTAGGGTGGGGGTGAATGGGGGTAGTGCGGGATGGAGTCTGGGAGCCGTAGCGGAGGTGGGGGTCCAGGGGGCTAGGCGGAGGTGGATGCACGGGGTGGGGTCCGGGGGTGGTGGGGGTCCAGAGGCGTAGTGGGGTGGTGCGCGGATGGGGTGCGATGGTGGGGGTGCTGGGTGGGTTTCGGGGTGTGAGGGTGAAATTCGTGGGTTGGGGGTCCAGGGGTGTGCCCCCTGCTGTAGAGGGCCACCGAAGGCGGGCCTGGCAGCTAGTACAGATATATAATTTCGATATATATGTGTGTATGTTTATTTGCATCAAACAGACGACAACCTCTTTGTTTCTCTTTGAGTATATTTTTTGTTAGTATTAAATATTTTTCTGTGTGTGGGCAGAATCTCCTTAGAGTTTTCCGTGTGGGGGCTCGAGCCCCGAAGCCTCCACGTAGCCGGCGCCTATGGACTTTGCCAGAATAGGCTGGCCATTATATATCAATTGATTTGAATTTAAAAACGACTAGAATCCGTGTTAGAGCCAGAAGTAAGCGTTCTCTGTAAGATAATAGAAAGTGAATTAGCAGGGGGATTGATTAATTGATTACACTTGTTCCTATAAAATATAAAAGTAGGCATTGCTGAAACGCCTTGTCCTGCTGCTGTGTCTTGACATTTATCAACATCTACTTTCAAAAATACGGCTTGTGTATATTTCGCAGAAAGTTGTTCAAATATTGGTGCAATTCTTTGACATGGTCCACACCTTAAAGAAATAAAAATTAAATATTTATGGATTATTACTTAAACCAGACTGGCCATCGCAATACTCTCCCATTATATTCTATAAAATATAAATGTGAAAGTAAAAATATAGGTTAAAAAACTTACCAGCTAGCTGTAAAATCAACGACAACTAATTTGGTTCCGGCATTGGAAAGTTCCATTTGAAAATGGCTATCATTATCAATAACTTTAACTAAACTGGACATGATTAATAAATTAATTCTATTTTATAAAAACAAGAGTAAAATGTCAATATAGATTAATATCAAAAATCGGGATGACTTTCAGATTTGTTCAGTGGTCGGTCACTGGCTTCGAATGCAATGGACCTCTGACGGCCAACCCGGCAACTACACCTCGAGGATGGACTTCATTAACATTCAAAAATAAGAATAGATAAATAAATTTATCTTCGCCTTTCTTTGCATCACTAAATCCCACTTAATATTCGAAAAAATAAACTTACACGTTCTGATGTGGCCATCCACTTGACTTTACTATACACCCTGGCCCCTCTCTTATATTTAATCTATATAATATAAAATTAAGGTTTTGTCTGTACATTGGTCCAAATCACTCCAAATTTTGGTTGCACACGTTTCAAGCAAAGTTATGAACGAAAACACACTCAACAAAAATTCAGGTCTGTATGTTTGTCTGTATGTCTGTATGTTTCCGTCGTTTCCGAAAAGTTGCTTACGATTCACGTAAAAACGGCTGAAGGGATTATTATGAAATTTTACATTTGCATCAGATGTCTTCTAACTTACGTTTATAGCTATATAACCTTTTGATATTTTGACCCCAAAAGGGGGTTGGTGGGGGTGGGTGGGGGGGGGGGGCACGAATGAAAATTATCTAATAACTCCTAAACTATTAACCCTACGGCAAATTTTATTATAAGCAATGTTGTAGGGGATGTGATTTCTGACAATTTTTGTTCAAAAAAATCCTCCAAAAACCACCCGAAAGGGGGGAGGGTGAAAAAAATGTAAATTCTTGTTATGGGGTGCGCGGAGTGGAATGAGGGTGGGGTGAGGGAGCGAGGTGGAGTAGGGTGAGGGGGTTCAGGGGGTCGTGCGGGGTGGAGTCCAGGGGGTGTAGCGGGGGTGGGGTGGGGTCCAGCGGGATAGGCGGGGGTATGGTGCGCGGGGATGGGGGTCCGAGGTGGGTGTGGTGCGGGATGGAGTATTGGGGTGGTAGTTTGGGGGCGGGAGCTGGGCACGGGTTCATGGTGCGGAGAATGGGTTTCGGGGGGTGTGGTGTGGGAGTGGGGTATGAGGGTGGGGTTCGCGGGTTGGGGTCCAAGGGGCGTGCCATCTGGCTAATAAGAGAGCAGCCGAAGGCGAGTCTTGCAGCTAGTATTTAATAAAATTATATATAATCATGTACGGGTGAGGTTAGTTTTTTGATTTTTAGACTTCTGGGGCCCCACTGATTATGTATACACATTTGGTTGAGTTTGGTACAAGAGCATAGAATTTCATCCCCCACCCCCATTTTAGGCGGTTAGATTTTGCAATTTTAGTTTTCTGGGGCCCACTGATTATGTATTCAAAATTTAGTTGAGTTTGGTATAAGGGTATATATTTGGTTCATAGGTCTATATTTTCATTTTTTAGCACTACAACCCTCCCTTCTATTTTGGGTGGTTATAGTTTTTGTATTTTAAGTCTTCTGGGATCCCACTGATTATGTATTCAAAATTTGGTTGAGTTTGGTACAAGGGCCTATATCTTAATTTTTTGACCCTACACCCCTCCCCATTTTTGGCGGTTAGTTTTTATATGTTTAGACTTCTGGGGGCCCACGGACTATTTATACAAAATTTGGTTGAGTTTGGTACAAGTCCCTAATTTTCATTTTTTGACCCCCCCCCCAATTTTGGGTGGTTAGTTTTTGCATTATTAGACTTCTGGCGGCCCACTGATTATATATACAAAATTTGGTTGAGTTTTCTCAAATGGCCTAGGTTTTTCAATTTTTTAACCCCCTCTTAATTTTGGGTCGATATGCACCAAAATCTAATCAGCTCTTAATCTCAATGGACCAAAACTACATGTGAAATTTGGTTTTGATATTCACACTAGTTTTTGAGCTAGCTCGTCCACAAAAATTTTGTAACGCACGTACTAATAACATACTAACGTACTCACAGACTAACAGACATTTTGACAAAACAATTATTATCTGGAAAAATATAATTTTTTCGATGTTCACTTATTAGGGCGTTTTTGTAGACCGAAATGCCATGGTTTCGCTCAAATTTTTTAATCAAAATAGTTTAAGCCGTTTTTGAGATATTTCGAACAAAAGAAGCAAAAAACCACTTTTTTCATCCACGATTACAATACTTGACCATACCCTGTATTGTAAAGTAAGAATTTATTAATAGATTTTATCCATCTTGATATTAACAACAGGGCACCCCCGGTTAAAAGGATTCCAATTTAAAGATCAAAAGTACAGGAAAAAGTACTACTTTTTTCACTAGTCGGCAATTTTAGTAAATAACGACCCCGCAGCTCTCGTGGGGAGTGTCACAATATTTTAAAAATTGAATGACAGGCTTAAATATGGCCTCTAGGCAAGACTGTAGCCAGAAAAGAATTTCGGCAGGTAGCTACCCATCGAGTGGTTAGGGGAGTAGGAGACATAGTCCCCTTGATGCTCAGATTGATTTTTTATCAGAGTATTATTTTTATCAATTTTTTATTGAAAGTTTTACATATATATCCTGTAAAATGTCGATGTCTATCGCAACCATTTCGAGGAGGGAATTATCCCCCCTACTGGATACGGCCATACCTCTTTCTGATTATATTTTGTGAGCTCCGGGGCCCCTTCAGAGCCGGCCCCCAGGTCATGCATGAAATGATCAATTTTTAAAAAAAATCACAGTTTTTCCCTTCATAGAATGAAAACCACTCAACCTAGATTTCTCTCTCATTCTCTAGGAGATTTTGTTGACTTGGACGTTTACTTGGACCACTTTTTTGTTAAAACTCTTATATTTATGTAGATATCCGCCATTTTCCATGACATTTTTGAGGATTCGGATCATATCTTGTCCGGAAAATGCTGAATATCTATAAATATAAGACTTTTTAACCAAAAAGTAGTCCAAGTAAACTTTCAAGTCAACAAAATTTCCTAAAGAATGAGATAGAAATCAAGTTTCTAGGATGAGTGGTTTTCATTTAATGAAGGAAAATCTGCGATTTTTTGCAAAAAAAACTGCAGTTTTACAAAATTTCAACCTCATTGCGGCACGAGTTTCTATTATCCAATTAAAATAAAACTTTTTTTTTTTTTTTTTTATTTATTTAATGTCTCCGGGAACAAAGCCCATTTAGACAGCACTTAAGTAGAGTGTTAGTAGGGTTAGTGAGGGAGCCGAGTTTTCAGCCGGTAGAAATTTTTATTTGCCAGGCAGTATCGAACCCCGCTGCTTTTACTTTTTTTTTAATCGATCCGATATTTAGTCTTTAAATTTACTGTAGGACGGTTATTTACAAAATATGGACCGTTTTAATTCCGAAAATTTCGAGGTTTTTCGGCCACCAAAAATTGTCCCCCACTTTCGAGGCCGAAAACTTAGATTTGGTATATCCACACCATACCGACAATCCTATAAAAACAAATATTTTACTGTAATTAATGTATATACTGAGCTAATATGTTTAATCAAGAATTATATTCTTTTTTAATTTATTCTTGAAGTAATAAAAAAACTCACACTAAATATTTTGCTTTGAGGATTGACCCCTCATGAAAATTTTCTGGCTACGCCACTGGCAGCAGACGTCAATAGAATACTATTGTATAGTTTTGGTGAATTATATTTTCGCTCTAAAAACTATTTATTATTATGGCCCCAACCCTCTCTTTGTTATTATTAAATTCTTAATGATTTGTGCTAATATAAAAATGTAGAAATTTTTTTAATTATTTACGAATAGATAATTTTATTTTCCGAAAAAGTTAAAAAATTGGACTTTTATTTTTATTTAATTTTTTTTCAGATGTTTGATTTGCAAGCGAAAAGCGAATTTCATTCGCAATTTTAGCTTCTTGTTCATTTCTCTCGCTTGAAGTATTTGAAGTTTAATTTTTGATAAAGCTTTATTTTCAATAATCTCCTTTTTTCTTTCCTCTTTTTACTATTACTGGAGACTGAAAAGCAAATTAAATTTACTAAGAAATAATTCTTTTTATTTAACAAATATTTAGGTATAAAAATGATAATTTCTTACTTTAGTTTGCCGAGGGAATCTTTAATCAGGGGTGGCTGAAATGGTGGAGGGGAAGATGATGACTTTTCTGGTAGATTAAAAATCTCTTTATCTGGCAGTTTATTAAATTCATTCTAAAAGAATAAATTGAAAATTATAAATTAATATCTATAAATTAAGCTCAGAAATACATCTTTAATTAACACACTTTAGATAAAATTATCTGAGAATTTTGAAATTATCTAGTCTAAAGATAAGAGTAAATAAATATTTT